>JANHFM010004596.1:102776-125856 GCA_032468115.1 Grayia smithii | reverse complement strand
ATGTACACCGAGAAAGTATGCACCAAGACAAATTCCTTGTGTGTCCAATCACACTTGGCCAATAAAGAATTCTATTCGATTCTAAAAAAAAAAAGTCTAAATCTAATTAAATAAATCATCACGATCCATATAATTGTTTAATTCCATTATTACAAATGAAATGCCTCCTGATCTTATTTTTATGGGTATCTTTGGTGTTCTCAGTTACTTATGACTAACTGTATGACTGTATGACTGTATGCACAATATGACTAACTATTGACTAAACACCAATGTGGCTAAATCATAAGAATTAAGAATGAGCTTCAAAAATGCCACCTTGAATATCATTAATGGTCCAAAATGGGCAAAATGAAAAAGTGATCAACACTTATGAAAACAAATGTGAGTAAACTGCGTCATCTTAGCTCAACCAAAACTATTAATCTTGAAAGAAATTCAGTGTAACTCTAATTTGGTAATGGTAATGATGAATAAGCACAAAAAATAATGAAAGAACAATGATAGCAAGGTATATCTAAGTAAACTTGTAAATTCTATTGAAAATTTAAATTTTATTATTTTTTTCAGGGTATTCCAGGCTTACATGGAAAAAGAGGTATAAAAGGGAGAATAGTAAGTGGCAAACATTTATTTCATTGTATGTATTGATTGACAGCTTGGTTTATTCAGGTTAGACTTATCTATATATATAAAAGTGAAAACCATTCACACATTAATCACGAAATCTCCAGAATTGTAAAGCCTACAAACTTGAAATTTGCCATGTATCTTCCTCTTGGCTTCTAGGTACTCACTAAGAAAGGATTTTTAGAAATGACCATCAGAGCATTAGTATTTCCTATATTATTATAACATGCTCTGGTGCTAATTAGTTAGATGTTCTACTCCCCCTCCAGAAAATAATTCTGGAGAGAATGGGATAGCATAGGACAGGCTTCTGTGGGGTAAGCCTCATGGAGACAAGGGGCTAGAAAGCCTGAGGGAGAGAAGGGGATAGGAGAGGATCTATGGGGCCAGCCTGAGGGAGAGAAGGGGAAAGGAGTGGATCTATGGAGCAAGTGTGAGGGAGAGAAGGGGATAGGAGAGGAGAGTTTTCTGTGGGGCTAGCCTGGGGGAGAGAATTGGAGAGGAGAGGCCAATCATAACTACTCATTAATTTTCAAACTCTAAGTGTCAATTTATCAAGCCCGATCACATAAGTTTCGTAGTGGAGCACGGGTATTCAGCTAGTTTCTAAATATAATGAACTTCGGTAGTGCTTCCTGCAGATAAATAATTATAGGATTACAGCATAAGATTTCCAACATTCTGGATGTCCAGTAGACGGCAACAAAGCAACACAAAGAGCTGTAACTCTTTGCTGCCT
Source organism: Grayia smithii (assembly GCA_032468115.1). Lineage (NCBI taxonomy): Eukaryota > Metazoa > Chordata > Lepidosauria > Squamata > Grayiidae > Grayia > Grayia smithii. The sequence continues at coordinate 124,487 of JANHFM010004596.1, read as the reverse complement.
ACTAATGAGTTGTTCAGATTTTTGCAGTCCGGATCTGATCTCCCTATTGCAGCTTAAATGTTCTTTGTATGTTCTGCATTAAAGGGGTTAAATACTATTTATTTATTTTTTTTCCTTACATGAATTGTAAATCAATTTGCAAGAAAATAGAGCATAACTGGGGAAGATGGGCAGAAAGAAACGATCCATAGTGAATTTAGGAAATTCAGTGTGCTAAAACTCAATCCTTTTAAATTATAAAATCTTTTTCAGAAACAACATTGACCAATAGTATCTGCCTTTTTCTTTGGGAGGCAGTTTCAGAGAGATGCTACTTAATTGAAGAATTAGATACAGAATTAGTTCTTAGTTGAAGAATAGATGTCATTTAAAGAGATCCAAATTTAAACTCTTACTTCAATTACAAATTTCCTGGTGATTACAGAAAATACATGCCCTATCATCTTTCTTTAAACTTTCTTTAAAAATTTTTTTGTATTTGTACTGCTTACATTTTTGCAAGAGTTTCACAGGTATTAGCCTTAAAAATGGGTTTTTAAAAAAAAAAAAAAAAGATAGGAAAGCAATTTGGAGTATTTGTTATAATAATGCCAATGTAGGGGGAGGAAACTTCAATAGATTAGTTTTATTAATAAGAAATTATAATCCAGATACCAAATGAATGTTATGCTAAGATATTTTATTGTTCCAAACTTGTATTTTTCCATAGTATGTACATTACATCCCAATTGGCAAATTTAGTATATGTTAAAGTGATAACCACCTGGATTATATATGATACATAGACTTTGCAAACTTCATATTATGCCAATGGGGTAAAGGCTTTTTTATAACCGGTAATTGGTATGATAGAAAATGCTTACCTTTTGCTATAACTACAAAAACAATGCATTTTTACTTCTAGTAGAATGTGAATAGGCTTCTTTCTTGGGTAGTAACATTAAAGTTGGTGGCATTTAACTTCCTCAAACAATTGCAAAATATACTAATAGTAATGTATGTGCAGTGTGTAATATATGTGTGTATGTGTGTGCTTGTGAAGTTACATAGTAAGCATTTGGACATGTGGAATTAATTGTGGCATTTGCTAGGTGGGCAAGAGCTGGGGCAAGGAATGGCGCTCACTCTGTTGTATGGTGCTCAGGTGTTGAACCTGGGCTATCAGCTTGCCAGCTGACAAGCTCAGTGTCTTTATTCACTGAGCCATTGCACCCCTTCATCCATTAAGTTACTGTAATGAATCAAGCACATTAAAAGTTTCATCCTGAAGCTGCTTTGAAATACATAAATGTATGGCTGGTTATATGGATAACCCTAATGATTTTTTTATAACCAGCAGCTGAACTTCAAACTGGTTGCGGTAAAAAGCATTTTATGTTGGATGATACGAATGTTCTGTTAGTGAGTTGCATGACCATTCACGCATGTCAGATTTTATGGGAAGCTGCTGGAACAAAAACACCCAGTACATTCTCCTGAAAAAATATTTGCATTTTCAAAGATGCCAGAGAATAAGAATAATTATTACCAGATTATTTTTTATTAGTATTACAATACTCTTTTGCTGTTTTAACCAGGGATTGCCAGGTGATTTTGGAAACAGAGGCCCTCCTGGTCCTGATGGAAGCCCTGTAAGTAGATTGATTGATTGATTGATTGATTGATTTGATTTTTATCTGTCTTTATTACTTTAACTCAAGTGGCAAATGAACAATACTCCTTCCTCTTTCATTTTCCTCACAATATGGTATGTAGGTCTGACAGAGAGGGGGAGAGAGAGAGAGAGGTAGAAAAAGTGAGAGAGTGGCTGGTCCAAAGTCATTCAGCCAATTTTTCAGCTTCTAGGCCGGGATCTTAATCTGTACATCAAAACCTGTTGATGTCATGTGTTTAATAAAAAGAACTTTGTAACCCATTTTGTGACTTTTTTCTACCTTCAGAATTTCAGATGTTAATGGGGCCATAAATGTGGCTTTTTTCTGTTCGTTTATTTTGCATTTTTAAAAATTGCTCAGGGCTTCCAGAGGCCCCCATTTTACTTCCTAAATCCAGTCCCTAGAGTGTGATCTGCCATGCAAAGCAGTTGTTCCCTTTGAACTTAAGGAAACTGTGCATTTCTGACAAGACACAATACAAAAGGAAATAATGCATTTGTAGATAACAGGGTACAACTCTTTTGAAAATAAGATGCTGAATTTAGAAATGTCTTGGTTTTTTTTTAAATCTAGCATAGTTTCTATAGTTTTCTTGTGTAGATTAACAATGCAATGGATTGTTCCTATATTTATTTGAATCACATATGAAGAAGTGTTTATTTTCAATGGCATAATTTAACTTTTTCAAAGGGAAATGTTGGTGGTGTTGGTCCTCCTGGATTTCCTGGACTTAGAGTAAGTATAAATTGCTGAGGAAGCAATTTCCTAAGCTTAGGTTAAGTATTTCTACAATTTGGTATAGGTACGTGTCATATTCAAATGATAGTTATTTACACAACTCTATAAAGATATTTTTTATAATTTCATGCAGTTGTTTGGCTATATAGAGTTTGAATCCTTTTCCTTTGAATTCCTGTAGTAAGCAGTAAATAAATGACCAATTTGAATCTTGGCCATTTACTTTACGATAATGTATACATACTATAAAGTTGGGTTTCTGGCTAGGTACCACTGATAAAAGGCTTCTGTCTGACTACTATTGTATAATTTTCAGCAAGACCTGTATGCCTTATGCCACGTGGTTATATGGACAAATTTGTCAAACAATTTAAAAAAATAATTATGTTCTGAGTTCTGAGTACAAAAAATGACAAACATACTTAGCAATTGTGCATGGCTTCCTGTCAAGCTGGAAGAAGTGTCAACTGTCATTCAACATTTCTATAAATGAGATGTGGGTTAGAAAGTAAGGTTACTAAAATTTGGCACAAATATAAGGATGAGTATCCCAAAGGTGCTTTTTGAAAAGGCAACTGGACTTTAGAACTGGGCAACATTTTACTTCTCATCCAAGAAGCTTCTTCAGCTCTGAGTGGATGTTGGGGAATGGAAGGATTTATATTCCTTGCAGACAGCTGGTCATTTGCATTCTTTTAGAGAGTCATTGAGGCCACTTGGAGATTTGTCTATGTCCTTAGGGTCACCTGAGTCATTGAGAAGTTAAAGCTGTGCTTTCTGCAGAATGTTTTCTGCCCTGTGTCCCTTCACTGTTGAACACAGGAGCAGGCTGTTATAGATGAGTCTATGTTGTCTGCATCTCAAACAGAAGTGCAAATGATTCCTGTAGACTGCAATTTTTCTGGAAATCCATTCATACTCCCTCTCCATTCGAAGGGTGTTCATCCCAAAGTACATAGCTAAATGTCTATGGAGATTCTCAGTCATCCAGGTCATAGTTTTCCCAAAGGTACTTTTTCAAGAGGGAGTATTGATATTTCCTTGTCAGGTAATTAAACATTCGCAAGCAAACAATCATGCTCAGGAACCACCAAGGACTCAACTTTGAACTACAAATATTCTCTTCTAAATTAACTTTAGGATAATTCAATATGAACCAGGGGGAAAAAAAGAATCAAACCTGTGAGGTATGAGAGTATCCCCTCAAAATAATGCAAAGAATCCCCTCAAAATAATGCAAAGTTTATTCATTATATTTTTGGGTTTATTAATTTCATTTTTATTTATTATATTTTAGGGTATTGTGGGAAAAGCTGGACCATCTGGACTTCCTGGGATTCCTGGACCTCTGGTACAGTATTAGAGCTATTACAAAGCCCGTTTGCTACTGTAAACAGTGAAAGAGCCTTAAATGCTCTTGTTCTTTGTTTTCTTTAGGGTCTTCCAGGGAGTATGGGGCAACCTGGATTGAAAGGTGATAAGGTGATCTAAATAATTCCATTATAAAAAAATTTGAAACTTTGAATCTTATCTATAAGAACTTTTTCTGACTTTTTTTTAGTAAGGTCATCTGAATTTTACTTGCCAGAAGCTGCTCGTGTGTGATTCCTACTGATCACATCTAATATTTTAGTGATTAAAATTATCTGTTTTATTAGCTGCTTTAATTATTAGGGACACTGAAGTTTTATAAAGACACATAGACAGATACAGACATAAATGTAGACAGAGTGAGGGTGGGGAAAGAGAGAGAGAGTGAGTGTAAGCGAGAGAGAGCAGGACAATATATTAAGTCTCTAAAATAATAGCAAGCATGTTATTTCTGTGTTCGTTAAACATTATAAAATGTGTTAGTTATAACGCTTATATTTTTGAATGTACTGTACTATAATAATACATTGATAAAATTATATTGTATAATGCCTTTCTAGGGTGAGCAAGGCTTTACAGGAGAGCAAGGAGAGGTGGGGTATCCAGGAGACAAGGTAAATTCAAAAGAGCTTCATTTTATAAAATTTATATAAACTTTACAATATGCACTCTGCAATGTCCATTGTTTCATCAAGTTATTGATTCGTGAGTGCTATAATAATCTATATTGTGTCTGTAACCTTCATTTGGGTGCAATTGGAAAGTATAGGGCCATGATGGCGAACCTATGGCACACGTGCCAGAGGTGGCACGCAGCGCCCTCTCGGATGGCACCCCAGCCATCGCCCCAGTTCAGCTCTGCTGCACATGTGCACGCGCCTTCCGCCAGCCAGCTGGTCTTTGGGTCTGTGCCACACATGTGCAGGGTGCGTGCGCATGTGTGGGGCGTGTATGCATGCGCGGGATACTTTCGTGGGGCACGTGCTTGCATTGCATTTTGGGGGTTCGCACACACGCTTTGGGCACTTGGTCTAGAAAAGGTTAGCCATCACTGGTATAGGGCAACAGTTATTGAAACAAGGTCAAATGGACTAACTTACAGAATGCTGGGACCATGACCTATGAAATTTAGGAAAGTTTTAGCCACTTCAGTGCCGCCAGCGTCTTCTAACTTTGTTTCACCAAAGCCTGAAAATTGTATGGTGCAAGGGAAGGAGGGCCATAACTCTATTTACACTTTCCATTTCTCTCTGGCCCCGGCATCCAATCAGCTGGCAGCAAGGGCTGAATGAGTGGTGATTGGCTGCTTTGGAACCAAGGCTGATATTGGCAATTGCTTAATGTCAGTGGGCAGCAAGGACTGGAGAATGACTCAAATTCATATTGAAGCACCTTGACACTTAAAGGCACGTTTCTGAAACAGATCGTCCATATCATCACTAAAATTCTTAACCCACAGAGGTTTTAAGGATGATCAGCATCAAGAAGAAGAACATGACGCCTCTTGGATCTTCCACTTTTAACATTCTGATTACTGTTATGTAATTAATTAATGATTACATCATCCAGGGATCTCAGTCTTTTTGCCCTGGTGGGTACATTTGGAATTTTTATTGGCATTCTTGCAAAAATGCTGCTGAATGAAGGAAATGCCCATCCACAAGTAGTTGCTATAGGGACACAGCCATTTACAAATAGTACCAGTTTATTAGAAGTAAATCTCTCTTGCGTAATACCTCCTATCCTATGCTTACCTTGCTCCTTTTCTGGTGAAATGGGCGTATTTAGAAACAGTATACTGTGGTATAACCTAAAATCTCTACGTCCTGGGTTCTCCTGCAGGATGCATGATAGGAAAAGAAAAACAGGGTTAGATTAATATGATATTATTTTTTTTCTAAGAATGACATAACGAGGGAGAGAGAAATCATGGATTCCAATCCAGCTTATAATGTAATACTGCTATTTATTACTCCAACCTACAGCATATATGTTCCTTTAACAGAATAGAGTTAGGTAAGAGCAGAAGGGAAGCTAAAAGCATTTTAGCTTGGTCCCTTTTTAAAGGGATCTTTAAAAAAGGAAATACCAACATCTTATTTTATTTAGATTTCATATATATTTGTAACAGTAAGTATCTATGAAAAAACCAAAGCAATCATTATATTTTCCTGAACTGTGACTTTCAAATGAAAGGACAGAATAAAAAATATTCTTTAGAAAGGATGATAGCATCACCTTCCTTCTGTGTTTAATGGCAGAGGGCAATTACTCATGTTATTTTAATTTTAGCAACTCCTGACTCTTTTCTTTTCTCAAAGGGTGCTGTTGGTTTGCCAGGGCTTCCAGGAAATAGAGGAAAACCAGGACCCTCGGTAAGTTTTAATGGCTTTGGATTTAAATATTTAGTTGAAATCACTTCATTGGCACATTGGTAATCAAGAATATATAAAATATTGCAAACTGAATCTTACCAGGCATATATCATAAAAGAAATGTAAATAACAACACACAGCACTAATGTCTGTAAATTGTTGAACTGAGTGTATGTAAGGGTTTTTAAACCTCTTTCTTAATCAGGACTTGTGTAAATCTGATTATTATAATATCTGTCCTGTTGAATTACATTATATATGTATAAATAACTATAAACATCTCTTAGAAGGAGTGTTGAAAATTGGAAAAACATTTACAAATTTATTACAACCACGGCAATAAAGAAAAGAAGTGAGGAAGAACCTAGGAAATCATTTTAGTTTTGCAACGAAAACCTTTGTTTCATTTTAGGCATTAATTAATTTTATTACTGCCTAAGGTTTCATAAATGAAAAATGATGACAAAACAGGTAGTCCTTAATTAAGACTGGAATTTTGGTCGCTGTCAGGCTTAAAAAAAACCCCCAAAAAGACATGTAGAGTTACTTCTAAGCAGTTTCCTTTATTGTTCATATAGATATAATCTTGCCAAAATAATAGCAAACTACTTGCATCATCAAGGTAACATCTAGGTAATAACTGATTTGACCCTCTTCTTCCAATCTAAATTATCGACACTTCGCTGTCTGTTATTCCTCTGAAATTCACTTCCTCCCTCTTGGGAATCTGGACTACACTCCAGCATAGTCACTGAGCAATGAGGTTGTTAAGCAAGTCATAATGACTGGATCTGATTTTATTGATCATTGTTACCATGATCTTTAAGCAAATCACTTCAGTTGCTAAGTAAATCATTGCAGTTGTAAAGTGAATCACACATTTATTAAATAAATCTGGCTCCCCCAATTGACTTTGCTTGTCAGAAGCCAACTGGGAACATCATAAATCATACTCACATGACTGCAAGATGCTGCAATTGTTGTAAATGGAAACTGGTTGCCAAGTTTCCATTTGAATTGTGATCACATGACTTCATGGGTTGCAGTAGTCATAACTTTGAGGACAGATCATAAGATACTTTTTCTGACGCCATCATAATTTTGAACCATCATTAAATGAACAGTCGTAAGTCAAGGACTGTCTGTATTTTACTTCTGAACTAAACTGTTTATGTATTACTGGAATAAGATATGTTTCTATTTTATAAGTGTAATCACATATAATATTTAAACATTTTAAATATTAAACATTTTTAAATATTAAACATAATATTTTTTTCCATAGTAGAGCCACTTAACAAAATAGGCAACCTTAATATTTCATGATTTGGCTTTTGGTAAAGGATATGAAAATCAGTTTTTATAAATCCATTTTAATCAAATCGATTGATCATGTGCCTTCCTATTGGTGCCAACTCTTATTGCTCACATAATCAGACCTTCTCTGGAATGTTTTAGTCTAGTAATATGAACTAATTTATTGGTTTCAAATTCATCTGTATATGTACGATCTTAAATTTAATCATGAAATATGTAATAAAAGCATCTACTTTTTATAATATAATATACTGTAATATTATTATTTAAAAATGTATTATTACCACTACTAATACTCTTTGTAATTTTTTCCTACTAATCAAGCAATAATTTCCAAAAGGCAAAGAATTTTCTTATTAAAATCAACAAGATTCAAATACTGGACATAAAAATGCACATTATTATAACATACAATTTCATTTTCTGTATCTCTTAAGAAAAACTTGGATTCATAATACAGGTTCTAATTTTAGGGCAAAATGGGAGATCCAGGACCTCAGGGACCATCCGGCCCACCTGGACCAGAGGTAATTGACCAGCTACAATCTTTCAAACTTGCATTCAGGCAGCCCTTACTTAGTAACCAAATTGGGACTTCCAAGTCTTTTCGCTAAGTAAAATATCACATGACCGCAGTGGGCTGAACAATTTCACTTCCCTTTCATTAAGCAAGACACCATGGTCGTGAAGTGAATCACCATTGATCATAACTTTATAATTTCACATCTTCCTTCTCTATTAACTCTGCTTGTTGCAAACGAAACACGCAAATTGTGGAAATGTGATTGTGAGATGCTGCAGTGTTTGTAAATCCCATGAGCTGATTGCATGGGATACAAACGGTTATCATGTGACCATTCAACATTTTAAATGTGACGATTGGTCACAAAACTTTTTTTTTAACCCTGTGTAACTTTGAAGGTTCATTAAATGAGACAATCAGTTAGTGATGACTAAGCTGTATTAATATCATTAATTGATTAATAAAATATTAGTAATAAAGAATAAACAGACAGACCCAAGTCTGAATTGAAAATTTCTTGGGAATTTTGTTTTGAATTCCAGGATGGAATGCAATAATTTTAAGTATAAGAAATCAATAATTCTCATTGATTTCACTTTCTGAATAAATTATTGTTCAGGATCTGCCACCAGGAATTGTGGATATATTTATTGAAATTGTACAGGGCTAATGTGGCTAATACAGTATGCTTTTATTGTCATGGTATTGCTAAAATGCATCCAAAAATATAGTTCTAATTATAAGATCTAGATTTATTTAATGAACAGTAAACAGAACTAAGTTGCTTATCTGTAGCAAAAAATATCATCTGTCTGAAGGGTTTTGGAGGATTTATGTTTCTCAAAGAGCAGGCTGATATGTAATGTTACGGGTAACTTTTGGAAGTGTTTTTAGGATAATATTGATGGACTGCTATTTGAAGGAAGAAAATTAAATATCCCCAGACTGTCTTAGAGCCTATTTAAAAATGCTTTTGAAGTTTAAAATATTTTAAGCATTATTATTTGTAATTCAGATGAGTTTGTGAAACCATCTCTGTGTTTCTATTATTAGAAATGTTCTATTGTTAAACTCTCTGGTAATAGTAATTGTCCCAAAGCTGTTTGTGGAAACTACTTCCTCGTCAGATAGAACACATTGTATGTTTAAATCATATTTCTCTTTTAGTGTGGAGGCCCCTCTATTGCACTATACAAACTTCTTGTTTCCTTGGGAAGCTTTTCTCTCCAGAATGGTTTTGGAGTAAAAAAAAACCCCCAAAACATTAGTTATTATTTTCAACATGAACTTCATTTGATCTGTAAATCATTTTGATTTGTAATTGAGCACAGGATCCCCTCAGGACAATAAACCGTATGGAACTCTTCTGCCATATGTTTTGCATACAAAAGAACTCTAGAATTATGTAGGGAAGTGATGTTTGATATGAATAAAAGTTAAAAATAATGAAATGCAGTTCTCTCAACATGAGTCATTAGCTAAGTTGTGTTATTTAGTTCCAAAAAGGTTTCCTTTACAACTGTGTTGTATTTTATACTGACATATTTGGGAGTTCTGATGAAGTGTTGCAAGCTTTGTAATTATTGTGTTGCAATAATATGTGTTAGGCATTTTTATATACCATAGGCATAGTATCTATTACTATGGTTAATAATAATAGGTTAATAATAATAGTAATAGGTAACTGATTGTAGGAACTATTCCATATATGAATATTTATAAAGATGCTGTGATTTTCATTTACCTATATCACAGACATTTTAATTCATTAGAATACTTGTTTCCAAACTAGGATTTTATTTCTTCACAGTTGCCAGTCTGAAATTTTAGTAATCACAAATACCATGGGAATAATGGACTTTATGAAATAAGATATATTCCCTAAAAAAAAAGACACATCTGGTGATTGAAGATTATATATAGCCCAGTTACCTTGTTTTACAATTCTACTTTAGAATTTGGAAAAATTTAAATCTTTTCTTTATGTACTAGTAGCAGCAAAATCTCTTGGGTAGAGTCTAATGTAATTAGGGGATGTGTTAATATTAAAGTGCTTTCTAAATCATAGAGAGATGTCATAATCAGGGATTTAAATGCAATATTTGATGTAGCCAGTTATCAGTTAGTGAGCAGAAGTTACTGAAAAAGGACCTTGGATGTGTGATCCCAAGAAATCTGTAATCTCAGTGGCCCATACAGTATTGTCACTCAGCAAGCTGCAGGTCAACATCTGGAGCATTTCAAGATTGATCGGATCCTTTTATACAGTAAAACAGGTAGGTTTTTTCCCCCCACTATATGCATTGCAGCTAAACAAAAGGGAAAGAACTAAGGTCTCAGTTTTCCCTTAAGTTCTTGAATAAAATGGTAATTGCATTTCTTTGTTTGTTTATTTGGTCCTAGGGTTTTCCGGGAGATATTGGTATACCAGGCCCAAATGGTCCAGAAGGTCCAAAGGTGAGAATATGTGAAACTTATAATTTATTTGTAATTAAATACAGCAAGTAAAATTGTAAGAGAAGCCATGTTTTACTGATTTTGAAATCTTTTTGCTGCTTGCTTCAAAGGAGTTAAAAATTGCTGATCTTTATGTAATCTGGGAAAAGGCAGCAGATGGACCTTACTCGATCACTTATTATCTAAGTCACTTCCTTCCAAATGTGTTGAAGTGCAACCTCCCATCAAGTTGCTATGAACATATGATATGAGTTATATCCCAGTACATCTAGAGAGTGCTAAGTCTGAAAAGGCTGTATTAAAATATCGCTGGAAGGAAAAGATGGCTTATAATGTTCAACAAAACCCGTTGCTATTTTTTCTACAAACCCATTGTGCAGATACATGAGGAGAATGTATCTTATGAATTATAGACCCTTCAGTACTATTCCAGCTATACATTTAATAGACAATTTGCTATTGCCTCCGGATGTGACACATATTTTTCCTAACTAAATAGTCAATATCCTTTCCCAAGTCCTGCTATTATGGTTGATTGTTAATCAAAGATCATAGTCAGAATGCTGATTATTTATCTGGAAGCTGAAATTTTTATTTGACGCAAGAATGAGTCTTTTCTATGTAACATTTTGGCTCTCATAAATGGAGGATATGCTCTTTAATTAGAGAAAATTGGTGGCTTTCATCTGAGATGAACATTACCTAAATGGAAAAGCTTTTACAGAGTCCATAATCAGATGAACCCAGGCCTATGTGAAACTGGAATTGTTCAGCTTTAGTGCTCCCAGATGTCACGTACTGACTGAAATTTTGTGGCGTTTCTTTTTATCTTGGAAAACTGTCTTGCTAAACTCTTCTTTTCCTCATTCTTCTCCCTTGAAATTTATATATAAATATACTTTAGCTGCCAGGAAAGTATGACAAAGCCTTTTATATTAACACTAATGTAAAATATTGACTCTTGGCAATGAGACAATTGCATAATGACATTTTCTTTCCATCACTGTCTTCCCAATTCCCAATTTACCTTGTAAAGAACATTTTGGAAACTGTTTAGCTCTTTTATGATCAATCCTCTAATGTACTATAATTTATTTAATTGTGAAAAGATTATTTGGGCTGTATCTGTTTTCCTCCAGTTGTGCTTTCAGGTAATATCTCTTGATTTCTGTATCACAAGAGCAACATTGTAATAAGGCAGTTTACAGTTTTTGTAACAAACTTTGTGGTATGGGGGTTGCATATCTTAACAGTTAGATTACTGTAATTCATTTAAAGCATGTCATTAACACCATTGTGTTTAGTAACTTTGTTGCAGACTGTTTCTACATAGGGCAATAGTGGGAGGGTCCCATGCAAACTCTTTTCAGTGTTGGAGGTCTGGGAATCTGGGTACTCATAGATCTGCTATATATTGGAATTGAGTATGTGGGTCCACAGATAGCTTTCTCTACTGGTTTTCTACATCACTGAACCAGTTAGTCGCAGTGGTTAGAGGCACCATTTTAGAAACCAGGAAAATCTAGAACGGCGAAGATGGGCTCTGGTCACTGCTACAGGCTTGCGCATCATATCAGTGATCTGGAAAATTGCTACAAGATTTCCTCTCTCCTGCTTGTAGTAAGAACCGAGGGAGCAATCCATCTGCTGAGTGGGGTGGATGAAGCAAAAAGGCTGTACAAATAATTGAGTTGGTACTGTATAGTCAAATCTATCATGTACGCATTCTGAATTACTTGATTATGCTACATCTATCAAACTGATGGATATATATTAGCACCGTTTGATTTCTTCGAGTGACTGAAGTGAAGGGTTAGCATTAGCATTTAGACTTATATGCTTCACAGTGCTTTACAGCCCTCTCTAAGTAGTTTACAGAGTCAGCATATTGCCCCAACAATCTGGGTCCTCATTTTACTGACCTTGGAAGGATGGAAGACTGAGTCAACCTTGAGCCTGGTGAGATTTGAACTGCCAAATTGCAGGCAGTCAGCAGAAGTATCCCGCAGTACTGCATTCTAACCACTGCACCACTCAGTGAAAGAAGGGGAAATGGTGAAAGAAATGGGAAATAAACAAAAAGCAATGCTAGCAGTATCTAATTCCACTTTGGCATAACTTTGCCAAAGCTGGATAACCTTGGGCCATCCATTTTCTCTCATCCCAGGAAGATAATTTTTTAAAAAGTCCTTTTATTTTATTTATTTTAAAAATATCAGAAAAGAAGAAAAGCAACCTATGCAATAATTACAAAGCATTCTATAAATAATGCAACTGTTATTTTTTGTGACCTATGCAATACACCTTTCACTTCTTTTAAAATATATTTATGAATTGAGACTGACAGAAGAGTGCTAGAAATAAAATATATTTGATCTAAAATCTTGTTAAAGAATCTCCACTCACACATAGATTTAGCGACTGAATGGATACCAGTCAAGAACAGAAAGATGCTTCTAGCTTTGAAATTCTGTTAAATGACGGTTGATTTTCTTTCCAAATTATTTCTTTCTACAAATGACACATACAGTATATGCATCACAATGTTATGTAAGTTCCCAATTAACTTTGTAATAGAACTAATAAAGTTTCTAATGTAAATGGACAGAAGAAGTGATTCAGTTTTTCCATTTTATAATATCCAAACATTGAGTCAATGTACTCTGAGTTGCATAAAAACTATTTAAATCTCTACTAGAGCCAAAAGACCCATCCACAGATGAGATGCTATCTACAGTGCTTGGATTACTACTCTCTTCCATCTCTGCTATGTGGTGAACATTTAATTTAATTTAATTCAGTTCATGCCACAACTGTCACAGAGAGATAGTTCCATTTGGGGAGCTATATCTTATGAGAAAATACAAACCATTGAATATCATGGTGTTTGCTTTTGAGTCAACATGTGAGTGTAGAAAATTTCACAGTGGTAGCAGACATTTATTAAAATAAGCCTTATAAAGTAGAAAGAATAAAGGCTAACTCCTTGATTAAGTGAAAAAACAATCCATTTCAGCTGCAGAAGTATTTTTTGTCAGCTTTAGTGATGATAAAAATACATGTAAATCAGGTTAAGCTGTAAAAACTATCTAGGAAAATGGGTACCCCAGAATATTTTATGGCCCTCTTGACAAAGTTTTATACAGGTCAGGAAGATACAATATGGACAGAACATAGTGAAATGCTGGTTCCAGGTTGGCAAAGAATTGGGATAAGGTTGTATATCTTCCTCTTTTTTAACTACATCCATCCATCTATAATTCTTATTAAAGTTTTTTTTTCCCATAGAGTAAAAACAATACAAATTTTAAGATAAGGAAAATAGAAAACAGTCATAGAAAATGAAAAAGAAATAAAATAGAGAAAATTTAATTTCATTTAAGCCTAACTTTTATATGATTCTAAAACATCTGTGATTGCTGAGCTCACTTATTTATGATATACACTCTTAACTGCAAATGTTATTGCTGAAGTGCTGCTAGTGGGAGATGATGATTAATCCTTTATCTGTAGCTGTTTTTATGATCAGAATCCACCCTTTGCAGCTGCTTTCCCACCTGCAATATGAATGCATATGCCTAATCCAAGATTAGTGGTTTGAGCAGGAAATGATTACAATTTAATCTCCATTTAAGTAGTTTTCCCTTGTGAGCTTTTAACACATAATTGGAATGCACATGTACATAACTGTATGGATATTGTACTTTTACAGAGAAGCTCAAGTGGGTATTAATAGTCTTAATAGTCAAGGCTATTGACTAGTGGGGAAATATCAATTAACGTTACATTTCTTACCTTTAATCCTCATACTCTTCTATGCTTTCTGCCGTAGTATGCCTGTTCATTAATCTTGTAATTTATGTTATTTAGGGCTTTCTAGGTGATAGAGGTCCTCTCGGTCCAACTGGTCCCAAAGGAATTGAGGTAATGTGATTGTTCTCTCAACAGCACAGTTTTGTTTTTGGAACTGGGATCCAGTCCTGTGTGATTGATCTTACTTTTAACTTGCAAAGTTACTAAATTTCTCTTTGGCAAATGTGAAGTATAAACTGTGGCCCATCAATAACTTACTTGTTTTGGTGGCACCTGTACAACGTTAAATTAACCAAATCTGGTATCTTACACACACTAGGAAGGGCTATGTTTTGCATTCTGTAGAAGAAATATATTAATGTATAAATTAAATACAAGTTGTGTTGCTGAGTTTATATGTTAATGTCCATCTCTTAAGAGAAAATTTATCTGAAAGAGGAGACATCTTTTCTTTTAAAACTGAATCCATAGAAGTTTACCTAAAGCATCCTAAAAAAATCCAATTTACAATTAATTAATTTCCAATTAAGTAGATTTAGACGTGTAGTATTATATACCTGAATTTGCAACTATTGATGCACAAAGCAATATTAAATATTTCTACCCAGAAATAAATCCTACTGAATCCAGTGAGATTTACTCCTATATAAATATATGCTTATGAGTTAATCATTATTCTGTAATCTCTTAATTTTAAATATATACATAATCCCATTAAGATGTTCAGTGTTACATTACAAAGATATCTACGGTAAATGCAATATCCAAGAATAAATGATTGCCCTTCTTTTGCTTTAGGGAGAAGAAGGACCCATTGGGCCAATTGGAGTAACTGGACCAAGGGTAAGTAGTGAAAAGGATGGAAGGCTTAGTCAACCTTGATCCGGTCAGGATCAAACTCCTGGCAGTGAGCATGAGTGAGCCTGCAGGAGTGAGCCTGAAATACTACAGTCTAATCACTGTGCCACCATGGCTCTATTTTATTGTAAAATTACATTAACAAAATCTTATAAGTCTGAAATTTCATTTCTTCCCATCATCTTTAGAGACCAATAAATTAGGGAAGGTCTCTTCTGAGACATTTGCCACATCTACAGTCCTGTAACAGGCTAAGCTGACCCTTATCCAACCACTTCCCCCATCTCTCACTCAACATATCATTGCCGTACCTTTCTCTCACATTATAGGTGGCATGTAATTTTTTTTGTTGCAAAAATGTTTTCTGCAGGCAGATACAATTACTGCAGAAGATTGCATCTTCATTGTATATGAAATTCTTTAAAACATTAAATACAATATCAATGCATAAAAAAAGAGGGATGCGGTGGCTCAGTGGCTAAGATGCTGATCGAAAGGTCAGCAATTCAGCAGTTCGAATCCCTAGTGCCGCATAATGGGGTAACCTCCCCTTAGTTGTCCCAGTTTCTGCCAACCTAGCAGTTCGAAAGCACGTAAAAAATGCAAGTAGCAAAATAGGGACTACCTTTGGTGGGAAGGTAACAGCGTTCCATGCGCCTTTGGCATTTAGACATGCCGGCCACATGACTTCTTTGGCAGCACTGGCTCTTCAGCTTTGAAATGGAGATGAGCACTGCCCCCTAGAGTTGGGAATGACGAGCACATATGTGCGAGGGGAACCTTTACCTTTACATTTTTACTGTTGTAAAGTTAGTTTTTTGTAAAGTACTTTTTGAAGTCCTTCCTCAAAACTGATGTCAAATCAATTTGTTCTGGTTTTTCATTTTTTTAAATATATCAGGTGTTTTTGCAGGACTTAATGTTATGCTTAACTTCCATAATTTCTCACTTCTTAATCTTAGAAGTTGGGACTGCTGGTATTTGTAATCTAAATTATTCACAGGAAATTGGCTTACCTAGTCAGTTACAGAATAGAATATGACTTATATGTTTCATTGATTTTACTTTTATTTACTTTACTAAATATATTCAGTCCAGATTTCCTCTTAGGATTTCCTACCTTTCTATGTACATTTTGTAAAAATATTACTGGTATATATTCCTGGTAACCTGCTATCCTACTATTTTCACATTCATTAATGTTTCAAAAAGCATATTGTTTTATAGATAAGTACCCCAATTTAATTAATTATCAATATTCTTCTTAAGGTCTCTTCCCTTCTTCCTACCCATGACTGAAATGCTCTCAGCTGAAACTCAGATTCTTTCTCAAAGAAAGTTGTGCCGTTTAATTTATTCAGAAAGTACGGTATATAAATTATTTATACTGTAGAATTTAGAGGTCCCTGGCATAGAATTGCTTATTTTTCTTACATACGTTTTTTCCAATATATTATAAAACTAAATAATAGATGTTTTTCTTATTTGAAGTTACCTTTCTCTGCTCATTTATATTGTTACATCTTAAATGCTCCTAAATACTTAGAGGCATTAAAAGAAAAATAGATAATTCATCACAGAGGGATATTTTCAAGGTCACAAAATAAATTTCAGTCCAGGTTTAAAATATTCACATTTTAATATAGTTTCTCATTTGGGGCTGAGTTTCCATCTATCTAAAAGATATTTTTCTTATCTGGAGTTAACTTTTCTCCACTCATTTATATTGTTACATCCTTAAATATTCCCAAATATTTAGAAATATTAAAAGAAATAAACATAATTCATTACAGAGGGATTTTCTTAAGGACATAAAATGAATTTCAGTCCAGGCTTAAAACATTCACATTTTAGTATATTTTCCTATTTGGGGCTTCTGTCAGGTTAAAAAAAAATGGACTACAGTTAATCTGTATGGACTACATACAGTATGGACTAAAGTTAATCTGTATTCTTGGCATCCCCAAATGTGACTAAGAAAGATTGCCTATTAAAATGTTTCATTTTTTTTTTTACACTTAATGTAAAACAATTTGTATTTTTGAAAAATGAATGAAATTGAGACATGTAAAGCAGTAGCTGAAGCGAGATTTGATTTATTGTAATGAATTTTTGTTCACTTGTGAAGCTGGAAAGAAGTTTGATCCCTTCACTGCTTTGGCCTTCCATGAGCTCTACTTTCAGATTACTAGTAGTTTTATTTTTGGAAATTCTTAGTCCATGTATGTGCATCTGTTCCCACTGTCAGTTAAATGAACAGAACAATCTTATAATTAGGAATATAAAACACAAAAGTTAAATGTTTTATAATAAATTCTACCCACTTACCTTTGAAAGGCTAACAAATAGCCCTTGAGTGATTTTTTAATGGTTTCCTTTAATTTCTGATAGACTGAGAAAGCCCACTACTTTCAGTTAAAACAAATAATTAGTTTTGAAATCATTATCTACTTTTTAATTAAGGCTAGTAAAGTGCAAGATTTAAAATGCTGAGAAAGAGAAATAGACAAAGCAAAAATGAATCGAAAGATAGTTGTATAAACTCTGGAGATGATTCAACATTTAAGAGCATATTATCCAATGTCTTAGTTTTGTATTGTCAGAAATTTCCTTTGCTTGGTCCATATACTTCTTCAGCCTTATCTAAAACATATTTTGAAATCTTACATTGGTGCAGATTTGGTCCAAACAGTAATGCTTAGAGCAATTGTAAAAAAAGATTATTTTAAAAAATGTTCATGAGTGACTATTACAGGGTTATTGCTAGACAGTGTCTTTTTGGTAGCATCAAGAGGATAGAGCAGTCACAGTATAGTGAACATTATAAAACACATAAACAAGTGTCATTCACAGCAGATTTCCTATGAGAACAATACTTTATAAACCAGCTTGTACATGAAGTGTAACTGCAATTATTTCTATTCAGATAGGGCAAAATAGGTAGAATAGACTCTTGAGTAAGACATTTTTTTTACAGAGAATCATTTAGGTCTTTTTCTGAGAAATGATATTCCTTTTGAAATTTCTGCCCTATCACACACAAATGCATACTCAGTGCTTGCATTGCAGCAGTTAAAAATGTTGAAAAAATACAGGATGGAGAAAGAATGGTTTTCCACTTAAAATACATAACTGCAATTTTTTTCTAGTTGTTTTTGTTGAAAGAAAAAGCAAAGGGACTTTGTGTATGCAGATGGCATATATTTTCTCCCACAGTCTCTCTAATAGGTTGTATCAAGCAGAATGCAACTCTAATTGTCAGTGATTTAATGAAATCTTTATTTAAAAGGTTTTAAAAACTGGACTTCTTTGTTTTAATATAGGGGAAGCCTGGAAGGAAAGGTTTTGCAGGTGAACCAGGTCTAGAAGGCCTGAAGGTAGGACTTAAGGTTATTTCTGATATTTGCTCTTGTTAAATTAAAAGTAGTCAGAATTTAAATTTTTATCAGATTTAGAAATCACCCATCTCCCTCACAGAGGGACTCTGAGCAATGTACGAGTAAATGGTTGGTTTGTGCATAGTTGTAGAGGAAAGCAGAGATAATACTGGTGAAGGAATGCAAGAATTGTTAGCAGATAAAAGACAATAAATGACATTTCAGCCCTTCAGAGAAAGGTGAGACTGTGAAAAAGATTTGAGTTAATATGTTATGTGGGAAGATTTTAGAGAAGCAAATAATCTTTTTCTAATTATTGGTAAAAGTGCTGGAGTACAGAAAACAGTGTAATATACAGTACCTATAGTAGGAAAATATTTACATTTTTGTATTTAAAATAATGTCTTTTATTTTTAAAACAACAGGGAGAAACAGGAGACCAAGGAGTTCTTGGGAAAACCGGTGAAACAGTAAGAGTATACTATTTTCTATTTCTAAATGGAGGCATTTTCATTCTTTTATAATTGCTTAGTTAAGATGTCCCATGAATTTAATTGAAGCTTGATATTTCTCTTAAAATTCAGCCGCAACTGGTAAAATGAATCTTGTGGAATTCCATGTCCTCCGCAGTAATATTCAAACTCTGCTTAATATTCACAGATAAGAAATTAGAGTTCATATAATTTGCACTAAAGTGAGAGAAGGAAATGTAGGTTTGTGAGCCCAGTGGAAACACTGGATGGAACACTCTTTTTATATTGGTTTAAGTTTCATTATATCACCCTGTTCAATGAAATACATTTTTCACCATAGAAATTATAACACAATTCGTACAAGTTATTCAATGAATATATATTTCCATTGTTAAAATCCTATAATACTCTTTTGTCCTTCATTTTGCCTTGAAATGCAAAATCTAACTAGAAATAAAAATACAGAAGCATATACTATAAGATTACAGAAACACTGATGTGGAAACTAACATTGAAATCATACAAACTAACTCTGTCTTCATTTATATAAATTTATATATTTATATATATATCTTCTTGGAATGTTCATTTTTTTGGGGGAATGAACATGGGGTTTCTTTTTCCCTCTCTTTGCCTCTTTATTTCTTACATTTATGCATTACTTAAAATTTATGCATTTCTTAGAATTCCTCTGTGCTGTATATCCACATATTAGTGAGGCATTGAAGATCTTAGGTATGAATGCCTCACTACATTAATTCAGAAGATGGATTAGTAGTGTACCCCAAGGAATGCATCCCACTTATATTGTTAGTCTTTTTTTTCCTAGAGAGAGAGAAAAAAAAAACTTGTTCCTGAAAAGTTACTATTGTAAATGGTTTATGAATAGAGAGAAGAATTCTGTAGAATTCTGAGGGTACCAAAACTAGAAATACTCTTTGTGATATTAAACTAACAATAGTTTATGTTATCAAATGTAATACAGTTTTATTATGGAGTTGAATGACCTTGTTCATACCACATGTTAATCCAGCTAAGATTAAGTTAAAGGAATGCCTTGGCTGTCACCTTTATTCCAATCACCCCTCATGACTTTTCACTTTCCTGTTGCTAAGGGTGGATTCCAAAATTGGTGTGCCTTGTTTCTGATCTAAATAAGAATTTGATGTTTTCAGAGTTTGTATTTTGCTAATCGGAAATGGCAGTCCCTCTGGATTTGAATAGGACATTTAATCATATTAAAGTCATGGTAGTATGCAGAAGCAGGATAGTTTGGCAGCATACAAATGCTGGTTAACCAGTTTGGTTGCCTTAGTATATTGTGCATAGGCACTCAATAAGTTGATAAATTATTCCAAAGGTACATCATAAGTAATTTTTACAATTAAAAAAGATCTTAAATGATGTCATCATCATTACTGCTGGTCTTCAAATAGCTTCTATATTTTTTTAATATGCTTGCTAGATGTAATAAGGGATTTATTACATCTGAGATAAAATTAATAACAGGGCTGTATAGCCATATGGATTCGTACTCTACATATCTTTAAACCAAACATGTCTTTTTATTTAGAGGTTTTTTGAAGAATTCCATAGTTGTTATGTGAGTACCCTCATCTTCTGAAGATCTGAATCAACTTTTCCACTTTGAAACCAGATTGCTGCTTAGCCCTAATTAATGTAATGGATTAAAAAGCACTCCAGACTGATGTTCTTTTTAGTCTCTGGAGAAGTTTACAGTATTTATTTAATATTTTAAAAATTATTATTAAATTTTAATATTAAATTTAATATTAATATATATCTTGTCAATATTTACATACAGAGCTACTTTTCATCTTCCTATATTAAAATACACCTGTGGTCTCCATTAACCCCTTTGTTGAAGAAAAAATTAGTATATATCTCATTAAAGATAATAGTGGTTTTACTAATATCATGAAGCATTTAGGTCAGTTCGGTTTAGTGTTCCTAAATAAAACACTTTTAGTTTTAATCTAGGTTTCTCTAATACCTCATTTGCCTGACCTAAGAAATCACAGTTTGTGAAAATAAGGAGGGAATGATCTATTGCAAATCCTCTACTATTCATTTTTAGTCAAGAATTGCAAGAAATTTTAAATAAGAATAATAATAAAACAAATATACAATTTATCAATTCCTTTGTTCTGATTTAGATCTTCACAGCATTCTTCTGTATAAAATAGGTCCTATTTAGACATAAACTGTTGAAGTTGGATCTTTCACTGCCTGGACTATCTCCATTAGTTCAAAATAAAAAAATAATAATTTAATTTAATTTAATAATGAGTAATATATGATCAGTAACCAATAATTTATAGGTTTATTTGATCAAGCATGATCAATTTTTAAAAATTGTGCTTAGAAAACGTAGAATTTGAAATCATGCTTTTATTTTGCTGAAATTCAAACACAATTGTGTCAACATGTTAGATTTTTCAAAATGTGAGGTTCCTTGTATTTGATATGAACTAATTTGCATCATATTTTCTCTAATAATTAGTTTGATTAAATCTAGTTCTTAATCAAGTAATCAATTTACCTTTCCGTTGAGCAAATTTGTAGAACAAATGAGAGAAAATGTTTTTTAGAAGTGATGCCAAGAAAAACCGAGGTGGTGCAGTGGTTAGAGCCGAGGTGGCGCAGTGATTAGAGTCCAGTACTGCAGGCTACTTCAGCTGACTGCTAGCTGCAGTTCAGCAGATCAAATCTCACCGGCTCAAGGTTGACTCA
>JANHFM010004596.1:4672-14876 GCA_032468115.1 Grayia smithii | reverse complement strand
AAAGGATGGAAGGCTGAGTCAACCTTGAGCCTGGTGAGATTCGAACCAGCACTAATTGCGGGCAGATGGAACTAAGTGGAAGCACTTAGGCAGTGCACTAGCTAAGTGCGCCACCAAGACTCTTGGTTAAATTTTGTTTGGATGTTGAAACCCACTTGTATCCAACTGAAAGAATAAATTTTAGAGAAAAACCCTATTCTTGATAAACCATACATTTAAAAAAAAAACAACCGACTCAGTTCAGAAAGAAAAGCTTTTTTTTTGCTTTTTTATGCTTTTTTTCTGATCAATCCAGTACATTTCTGGGGTGTAATTATTAAGATGGTCTTGATAAAATTATACAGATGTTGGTGACATTCTACTCTTTATTCTGTTTCTCACTGCTCATTATTGACTGTAAGTTTTCCATTAGTTCCGTTTCAGTAAAATAAGTGGTCCTTACTAGGGGGTATGGATTCTTCTCTAGATGTAAAATTACTTGAACTCATTTGAGCAAGAGTTAATAATGCTATGAAAGGAGAATTAGGGTAAGCTGGAATGCACAAGGAGCCGAGTGATGAGCACATCAGGAAATGAGTGATCATACTATGACATCAACAGCCAGGCATTAGGCATCCTGATTACAATATCTTTGGCTCCTGTTCCACAGCATTCTGTTGAAATATTGAAATGTGCAGAAATATCAGGACTCAACAGTTTTCTGCATGAATTAGAAATCTACGAAAATCCTTAATGTAATACCACCTGACAAAATTATTTTATTAGCTGTTATAAAAATTGCATATCTTGCTTTCTTAATACTTGCAGTGAAACATAGTCATGTCATAATTTCTAATTTCTGTCACTTTTTGCCACAAAGGTATTGCCCTGAAAGGAAGGTAACTTTAGATGACCGTTTCCAGCCCGGCGGGGGGGAGCCGTTTTCACTCTCCCCAAGCTCATAGAAAGGCTTGGGAGCCTGGGAAGAGAGAAAACCGTGCCATTGTGTGCCAAGAACGGGGAGGAGGGTGGCGTGCGCACATGTGCGGAGGCGGGTTGCATACGTGACACACACCCCTCTTGGCATGCGATGGCAAAAAGGTTAGCCATCATTGCCCTAGATCCTTTGATTTTTATGGTGAAAAGATTCTGCTTCTACATCAATAAAACAATACATTGTCAGGGTTCACTATTGTGTTGAGAGAAGAGAAATCAGAACTTCTAAATCTCTTTAAACAGTAGTGCATAATTTATACATGCCTCACTGCAAGAAGAATCAGGAAATAATGTAAATAGAGGACAGAATTGGGCCATGAAAACCAAATGCTTATCTTTCTTGAACTAGATAAAGCCACTTAGATCAAGTCATCTCCATTAATATTCTTTGTTTGTATTCCAAGATTTCAAGGCTTCTGTAGCTAAACCACTTTGAAATTAGGCAAGGTAGTTAATAAAATCACTTCCAGAAGTGATATCATATTCTTTATTTCCAGGCATTTTTCTGCCAGTAGAATATACAGTAAGAACAGAAAAGTGCTCCTGAGGTAATATCAGATCAACATATAATCTCTTTCCGCAAGCCTTCACATCTTCCATTTCTTTGAGCAGACAGAATTCTAGGAGACTAAATAGACAAGTCTCAATCTCAAATGAATGAAAGGTCATTTTCTGAATAATGATCCAAATCACCCTTCCATCTGGGGCTAACATTGAAATTCAATGTGATTCTGAAATTCCAATCATTAGGATTCACATCACAGAAGTTTTTGACATTAAAGACTGAGTTCAGACACCAAATATCATATTATCAGAATAAATTGCAGGAAAAGGAAATACCAGGTTTTCTCTGGCATAGTATTCATATTTAGTTTTGTGCTAAATGTCATAACTACATCTCACAGAACTTCTGCTCATATCTTTCCAGTATACTTAATAATGTGAGAGGGGAGGAATCATCTTGGATGAAACAGTCATTAACAATATTTTTTTAGAACTTAAAACAAAAAGTAAAAGGAATGCTGATCTTTATCAAAAATAGATATCCTTTTCATGAAGCCTGACCAAGCCCACAGAATATCTACCACTACTTTGGTGTTACTCCTTTTTGGCAGTTCTATTGACAGAAGCATTCTGACGCATAGAGTAGAGATGAATGGGTCCCTAGAAATCGGCTCTTAAAGAACTGCTGTCAATAATTAGTTAATAAAAAATTGATTATTAACGCAGATTTGAGTTTTGGATGTTGAGGTAATTCCCCGTTGGAAGAACGAGTGAGCACAGAGAAGCTTAGCAAGAATTGTGATGAATAACACAAACACCAGTACAACAGATACACTGTATAGTAAAATGTTTTACTTCCAGCAAAAAACGTTTAGACAAAATCCAGTAAACAGTTCAAGGTCATACACAAGCAAAATCAGTCTTTTTTCTTACCAGTATCAACTGATCAAACATGAACAGCTATACACAGCGAGCAAGCAAGAGTAATTACAGCAATGGAGCGATAGAGAGAGCAATCCAGGTTTTTGGCTCCCTCTTATGGCCGTTGGAGACACCTCAGCCAATTACAACTCAGCATGCTCTTAAAGCTACATTGTTACAATACCATCATGGCTTGTATATATTGCCTAACCAGCTAGTTAGGTGACTCTAATTCCTAACATGGGATTTTTACATATAGTATCTATTTACTGTTAAAATTCTTGTGTCTCTAATTTTTAATTGAGCAAAACAGTGCATCATAGGGCAACAATTTTTGGACCAAACTACTTTAAGTGGCTAGCTTTTGGAATGTGTCTAAAATCTGGGACTCAGTACTCCCCTGGGACTGAAATTTTAAAAAGTTGTGGAGGCTTCCCACAAGCTAAAGCAGGAAATGTGATTGTCATTTCCAAATTACCTGATAGTATTCCACAATTCATTGGGGAAGCCAGCAGTCTAAACTCAGTTGTAATTGTTGATGTCCCTGCAAGCTTTCAAAAGCCTGAGAGGCAAGGGTGTAGCACAGGTTGGAGAAGTGCGCGAGGATATCCTGTGGGTCAGGACGGGGCATGAAAGTGTGTGAGTGGCCAGCATGAATGTAGGGGGACTGGGGAACGGTGTACAGGTGGGGGAGGCTTACCCAAGCAACTTGTAACAGTCCTTGCAGTTTCCCCATTGACTTTCTCCCTGCAAGCTTTCCACAAGCAAAATCAGTGGGGAAGACTGCAGGAAATTGCAAGTCTAAAGCCAGTAGGTAAGTAAGTGACTCCTGCCATGTAGTGGAGGAAACAAGAGCATGCACAAGAAGTGTGACAAGGATTGGGGAGGATGTGCAATGAGTAAAGTCAGGGAGGGTACCTGAGAAGTGTGACAAGGATGCAGCATAGATCAAGGGGGGAAAGGGCAGGGTGGGGACACAAGGATGTTGCATGGGGTTGTGTGACTGAGCAGAGGAGCTAGTGCACAATTATTATTTAGCTGAAACAATGACCCAAATGGATTGTATAGTTCATTCTGTTTTTTCCTCTGTTCCCCACTTTGTTAGTTTTAAGACATTAGCATGCTCCCCTAGATTAAACAGAACTTTATTTTTTTACTGTTAGCAAATTTTTTACCTTAGTCCTCATTTAGCAAACACAATTTGGAACAAACAACTCAGTTGTTAAGTGAAGTGGTCGCTAAGAGAAACAGCAACTGTGCTTATGATCTTACAGTACTTTAGCTTTCCTTTGTTTTACACACCTAGGAAGGGCTTATATCAGTGGTGGGTTGCTCCCGGTCCGGTCCGGTTCTATAGAATAGGTAGCGCTGACGCTGTGATGTCACCGAACTAGTTCTAATAGTCCCGGACCGAAGCCCCACCGCGCTCCCGTACTTACTTGTCCCAGCGTGCAGAGCGTGCTTGCGCGCATGCGCAGGAAGCTTTTTTTGAGCTTTTTTTGCTTTAAAAAGCTTCTGCGCATGCGCAGGAGCGCCCGTTCAGCATGCGAAACGCGCACTACGCGCGCTCCGACCATGCACAAAGCACCTACAGAACTGGTAGCAAAGGTAAGTAGAACCCATCCCTGGCTTATATGTAAGGATGGGTCCCAAAGTTACTTTTTCATCACCATCGTAACTTTGAAGAGTTGTTGTACAAGGCACTTGCTAAATTAGGGCTACCTGTATTTTTTTGAGGACTATAATTTTATAGCAAATTCAGAATTTCTGCACCTTGTGGCAAGCTATTTATCAATAATGATGTGCTTATAGATAGGCCAATTAGCAACTAAATTGAGTAAATAACAAAAACTGTATAAATATATTTCTTTTTCCTCTTTAGAAATCAATACATTTAATGAAGACATGATTAAGGAAAATTCTTCTGAGGAAGAAGGGGAAATCCATGATAGCTCCTGAAGATATCAGTGGCATACAGATTGGAGTATTTTATATTACATGTATAATTTTGAGGACATATTCAACAAATTATTTGTTTTTAATGTTATTTTTTATATTTAAAAAATCAAAATCTATAATCACTGAAAAACAATATAAACTAAACAAATAAATTAAATAAAGATTAAAAGATCATCTGTACAATAGAATTTAATAGAATTTACAAGCTTGCTTTATTTTCACTTCTTGATTTCAGTTAGTGTAAATATTTGTTCTATCTTCATGTCCCTAACCAACATAGCTTCAAGATCTTATCAATGTATCATAAATATGTTAAAGAATGAGTGAGACATCACATCTCTTTATGTCACTCCTTGATATATTTTCAAGCACTTTTTAACTATTCCATATAGTTCTATCATTTATGGTTTCCATCACATTCAAACATTCAGTCAGCTTTTAGTTTTTCTGTGTGTTTATTCCTTTTTGCTTAAACCATGTATTCAAAGCAAACCGTTTTTTAAAGTAGATATTCACCAAGATATTTCTAAACGGCTCAATCACTTCTTCTCTACTTTCATTTTTCATCTGTTCATTCATATCACCTAAGAGAATATTTTTCCTGTCGATTGCATTAACTCAATATTGCACATTTTTTTCACAAATATTTCCATTAATAAAGCCATTCCTGGGAGCAAAACATGTGCCAACCCACAATCATGCCATTGATACTCTTTCACATGTCTTTTAATTCATAATTCTTACATCTCTACTTTCCTGTGTCTGTTCAACTTCACTCAACAAAATTAACTATCTTCTATTCAGATCTATTGTATCCTTCCCCTTGCTTCTTGTTTCATATACCAACAATTTATCAATTTTTAAATTATATTTTATGAATTAACACATATTTCTCCTGTATTCCATGTTACAATCTTCTACATGCCTTAAGGAGTTTAAAATACTAACTTTTCCTACCCATCATATCTTTGATCAACTGAAGCTTTTACATAATGCTTTTTAATAAGACAGAGAAGACCGAGGGTTCCACTTGCAGCATTCCGTACTAACAGTAAGGACGGTACCAGTGAGCTTTAATGTATTTTAGTTAATAAATCACAAGCACATCCAGTTTTACTCCCAAGAAATTCTAGCTATTTTAGAGAAGATATAGGATAACCATATTGGCAGAGTCAACAAAAGGAAGAAATGTGACAATTTTTTCAAGGTCAAGTTGTTTCCATTTGTTGTGGCAAACATATTTACCACAGGACATTTTGGGGGTGGGAGAATGTTATTGAGGATCGTGAGTCAGAATCTAGTTAATCCATTTGTTGCCTTTGTTGTTGTTCTTGGGTCATTTGTTGTTGTGTACCAGCTTTGGAATGTAGGGAAGGAACGTAGAATAGCTGGAAAAATCTAAACAGCTCTAATTATTTGCAGAGGTATGATATTGAACTACTAAATTAGTTCAGTCATTCAGCTCAACACTGACATGCCTCTGGGGTAATGACCTATAGCTATAGTACTTAAACTTTACTAATTTTTTTAGTTACTGGCGTAAATTCATGGAGTTATAGGATATCTTAATGATATGGTCATCAGAATAATTTAAAAAAGATGGTGAGATCCTAGAAAGAGTCCAGAGAAGAGCAACAAAGATGATAAGGGATCTGGAGGCTAAACCGTATGATGAACGATTGATGGAACTTGGTATATCTAACGAGAAGAAGGATTGGGGGGCTGTCACAGAGGAAAGGATGTCAACCTATTTGGAGAATAGGTCTTGTCCTAAGCTCAGGACAAGATATACAGGTAGTCCTCGACTTATGACTAGTTACGACCAGTTGCCAAGCACAGATGCATGGGGACACTGCAAATGTAACTCTGAAAAATGGTCATAAGTCACTTTTTTCAGTGTTGTGGTAACTTTGAACAGTCACTAAATGAACTGTTATAAGTCGAGGACTACCTGTAATGAGTGGAAGATAATTAAAGAGAGATCTAATCTAGAACTAAGAAGAAATTTTCTAACGGTGAGAACAATTGGAATGGCTTATCTCTAAAAGTTGTAGGTACTCCATCATTGGAGGTTTTCAAGAAGAGACTAAGCCAGAATGGCATAGGGTCTCCAGCTTGGATCAGTGGGCTTGACTAGAAGTTCTCCAACCTTCTTATTCTATGTTCTAGTCATAACCTATTCCTTGCAAGTTCCCCCACAGCATGTCTAATGCATAATCTCTTTTGGATGACCTCCAGGGAAGGAGAACACTTCTTTGTGGTTATAGTTCTGGTCTTGCACTCAGGAATAGAACATAAGTCCACTCCCTCTGAAATATGCTAACTCTTAAGATATTTGAAGACTGCTATCGTTTCTTCTTTTAGCCACCTCTATTAGAATAAAAATGCCCAGGTCTTTTAACATCCTCCTAGGGCTTGATTTACAACTTGGTTGACCTTTTTTTCAACTTGCTCCAGTTTCTCAGACTGTTTTAAACAAGGGTGCACAGAACTGGTGTACTCAAATCAGGGCAGAGAACAATTACTTCCTGTGATTTAGGCTCCAGTTAATGTATCTCAGAATATTGTTAGCCTTTTCAGCATCTGCATCCATCTGCTAGCTCATGTATTTGTGGTTAACAAGAACACCTAGTTCCTTTTTTATTAAACAAATATCAAACTCTGCCTTGCTGATCTTACACTTGTGCCTTATATTTTTCCTGTCTAAATGCTGTTAAATTCCATTCTGTTCATTTCATCCCATAGCTCAAGTCAGTCTGGAACGTGTTACAACTTCTCATAAGTATTTAACCAGACTTCCCAGCTTAGTGTCAATTGCAGACTTGCTATGCATCCATCAACCCTGCCATTCAAATCATTGATAAAGATGACGAGTAGCACAGGATCCACAACTTGGAGTCCTGGCGATGTGATTCAGTACTTCAAGCCAAGCCAAAAATGAAGCTAATATGGAACACTTTGGATGTCTCGTTCAGCAGATTGTGAATCAATCTATCATACTTTACTTACCATATTATTAAGGAGAATAGTATGAGAATCCTTTATAGTAGGCAAAAGACTCCCACGTGCCCTGACTCTATCTGCCAAATGGACGTGCTGGTTCAGGATGGACTTCAAATAAATAATTAAAAAGCAACTGACAGAGTTTTGACGAATAACCTAAAATCTCAATAACTTACTTAACTGCTCTATGCAATGGCCTCTCTGGGGAAATGATGAGCATCTCATTAACTGAGTCATTTAAAGCTAGATTGGACAACGCACTGGAAAAACTGCTGTAGTAATAGCAACTTTAGCTCTTGGGTTGGTACATTTGTAGCTTCAAGATACTAAATAAACATTAGCTCATTGTCCTTGCCTGAAAGGGTAAGTAAATATTATTTATTATGATAACTTTATTGTCTTGTTTTTATAAAAAGGGGGAGAGAGGGTAATGTAGCTTAGCCCTTCATTGTTCCAGGGCACAAAGAAATACCAAAGCAGCAGCCAAGCTTTTTAATGGCTTTCCAGCCTGTTTATTAGATTAACTGCCTGTTCAGAGGATCCCAAGGAATAAGAATATGAAGATCATTTATATATTTGTGCCCATGAACTGTTTAACAAAGTATTATCAGCACTCGCTCTAGGTGGTTTCCCCAGTATCTTACTTGGAAGCTTTGAAGGAGATCCCTGGGTTAGTTTAATAATAAGTTTAATTAGTAGTAGGGATCCATTAAGGTGGGAGGAAAGGAGGGTCAGCTCTTTCCTCTGACTCATCAGAAGTACTTCTGGGCCATCTATTGGAACTGTGGTCCTTATTTGTCAGATCTTTTGCAGAGGGAGAGACTGAATGAACCGATCCTCCTCTTAATGAAGTCACTTTTGAACTCACTTGAAAGAAGCAGCTTTTGAAATGAACTGAAAAAATAATTACAGTATTACATAACTGAAAGAAAGTGGAATATCATCTACGTAACATTTGCTGAACTCACCCAGATGTGGACCATATGAGGACCTTCCCCGTTATTCCTTTTGGGTTACCCAGTATGGGAAAGCCAAAAAGTTATGGGGATAAGAGATTAAATAGCAGCACTGCTGTTCACCCCTTTTAACATTTCAATAGTGTTACTATTATTGATAGTAATATTTTGCAGTAGGCTATTATGGAACTCACTGCTGTAAGAATTTCCTTATCCTAATTCTGCCTGTGGTAGTTTTACCTCCATCTTTTTTGTTTCTTTTAAACATATTGTATGTACAAACAATATATCTCACTAGTTATGCAAAATTGATGGTTTAAGCATAACCGTTTTCTCAGGCCAAACATGTAGCTTTTCTCTTTAAAGATGTTACTTGTAATTTTTATTTTGGAACAATACCCGTGTAATAGATGCACAATGATGAGAATTTGTGTAATTCTAGTTAATGCAAATTAAGGCCTCATAACAGTATTTTATAGCTGAAAGTTGCAAAGAATCCTTTTACAACCAGTGATGCTACTCAGTTCAAGCTGTTTTTGCTTACAAATACTGCATTCTTCCTTTTATGTTCCAAGCTATTTCCCGGAAAACATTTTTAAAGAAAAAAATAAAAAAAAAACCATTTTTATTTATATGGTTGCTATGGAATTTGGTTGAACTGCATGCAGATGCAGTTTATGTTAATAAGGGGAGGGGGAGAAACTGTATTCCAGCGAACAAAGATTAGTCTGTGTTTGTATTAGAATGTTGCTATGGAAGAGCATATGGTTTTATTTCATGAAGATTTGCAATGAAGTGGAAGAAAATCAGCATACAAGAGAAACAGATAAGAAATGACAATAAATGACTCAGTATGTCAATGTACAAATTGCTTGCTTGCTCACAGATGATAAAGTAAAGAAATTATCATTTGGATTAGGTAGGCGGTTTTCCGCTGAATTGTACGATTGGGTAATCAGCCTTTTAATTCTGCCTTGCCCCATTACATTAGAAATGGCTTCTTCTTTTGTAATACTTCGGTTGTTGAGGTCAGCAGTTCCCATATTAACCATTTCAGCTGAAGATCCTGGTTGTATTGGGTCCAACATGCTTTTTCTTACCATTTAAATGAAAAGTTAACATAATCCTTACTACTACAAAATTATTCCTTCCCTCCCAACACAAGGCTCTCCTGCAGAAGCACACAAGAGCGCAGATACTCCTGCCTAATGGTTAATACTATAGCAGACCATTGAAGTCACCACTTTCTATTAATAGACAAAGAAAGAGTTTACTATTGTCTATATAATGCTAAGTCAGATGTTTGTGTTGAACTATGAGACATTGGCATTCTTCCAAGTCTGCTTTCTTCTGAATGGTAATTGAACCACAGACATTTCCATTCTGCAAGTTATCTTTATAGCAGGCCCTATTGAGACACACATACACACACTTGCTTAATGTGCTTTCTGATTAAAACAACATCAGTTAATTTATGGATGTTTATAGTAATTTATGAATGCTTAGATTAAGATGCAGATCTTTTTTATTAATTCACTCATTATAACCATTAACAGCAGATTTCTGGGAATTATCAGAATTTCCTTCATACTTTACTCTTTCTGTGATAAGATTTCAGTATATTTCTTAGTCAATAAGCATATTTTCCAAGTGATGCTGGAAGAATTCAGTCATAACTATGAGGTTTCACACACTGTTCAGGCAATATGTATTGTTTTAGGAAAAAGGAAAGCATTGTCTCAGTATATAAAAAGTACTGTTTGCATTAATAGTCTACGCATAAAGGATGCCCTTTCCGTGATGTCCCGTTGCCTGGAGGCGGTGCGGGCCTGGATGAGTAGAAACAGGCTGAAACTCAACCCCTCCAAGACCGAGTGGCTGTGGCT
>JANHFM010004595.1:82998-101134 GCA_032468115.1 Grayia smithii | reverse complement strand
CAGAGATCTTCCGCCAGCTGGGCAGGGCCGCGGGATGACAAAGCGGCCCCTTAAACATGCCCCCTGGAGCCAAAAAAGCCCCCATCAGCATCAGCTGTCAAGTTGAGCCGCCATCTTGCGCATGTGCAGTAGGAGATTGAGATGACACTCAACGCCCTCTCTGATGGCACACTAGCTGTCGGCCCAGTTCAGCTCTGCTGCACATGCTTTCATGCCTCCTGCCGGCCAACTGGTCTTTGGGTCTCTGTCACACGTGTGGGGACAGGGCGCAGGCAGGTGGCCACATGTGTGGGGGCTGTGCACACATTGCATTTTTGGGGTTTGGGTGCACACATGCGCACACGTATGCGCTTTGGGTACTCATTCCGGAAAAGATTAGCCATCAATGCTATATAATATATAAATTGGCTACCAATATATTAATTCAATGCACCCTTTCCCATTTATAACTTTGGGTGCCATTCTCTCTTGTATGACATAGAACCTGCACCTTCAGGAAATGCTGTAAGTTGGAAAAGCAAAAACGATCTCCAAAATCACAAGGAGAGCTAGGTTTAGATAAAGAATATTTTTCACAGAGGCTTTAGGCTCTTATGAGAACTGAAACACTGACTTTTAAAGATGGTATTTTGCTTGCTGAGCAAAGATAAAGACAAAAAATCATTACAACAGAATATTATTGTGTGAAGTAGATGCCTTATTAAAAGAGGACACTCAGTAGGATGCCCTTAAGAAATTTCGAACTGCAGCTCCTAACATCTCAGGTCAGTAGCTGGGACTTATGGGAGATATGTTCTAAAACAGGGGTCTCCAACCTTTGCAACTTGAAGACTTGTGGGCTTCAATTCCCAGAGTTCAATTCTGGGAATTGAAGTCCACAAGTCTTCAAGTTGCTAAGGTTGGAGATCCCTGTTCTAAAATATCCAGAAGCAACATTGTCCATGAGAAGTGATTTTTCCCCTAGTAATGCTGCCCCTCCCTTCCTGGGAATCCTGTCATCTCTTAGGAAAGATGTCCAAAACAAATCAGATGGCTGCAGTTAATTCCTTCGCTTCCTCCACTCATATGCAAACAATCAAGAAAAAAAACTGTTTCTGAGCTGAACAAACTACAGGAGACTGGTCTTGGACTTCTTTTATCATCAGAAAATTGGTGGTTCAAACAACAAATAATTTCTGGTCCAAAATGCAATATCCCCAGAGAGTTTTTTGAAGTAGAAGACTTTTCTTCCAGAATTTCTTCTTTCTTTTCCACATTGTAGTCTAACCTATAGTGGCTAGATTTCCAATGCCTATTCTACTAACCCACCCAAACTCTGCTTAGCTGTTCTGAGATCAGACAAGGTCAACTAGGCACTGTCATCTGCCAATAAATCTGCTCTTAAAGGTATAGCAACAGACTAAATTTGAAAAATGGGGAGGGAAAAAATTAGGGGAGGATTCCCTAAAGTAGAATTGCAAAGCATTTAGGAAAATTAATTGTGCAATAGAAATACTCAGGCTTTGTGGATGAAACACAAAAAGGGGTACAACCAAAGCAAGAAGTGGGTAGCAAACCTCTTTAGCAGGTCCAACCAGGCTTCTTAAAGTTAAAAATGGAGTTGGCCATTTCTGGGCGCAACCTTGGAATTACGTGAACCAAGTTCGGTTCACTGATTAGTTGAGAAATATATTCCAATTTGTATTTCCTACATCCACAATAACCAAAGTATTTATAGCTAATCCCTAGCGTCTTGATCTAAGACGCCTGCTCTTCTCTGGTGTCCTCAGCCCAAACTCACTCTTAAAAACGTCTACACCGAATCCTCTAAGCCTTGGGGGATCGGGGAACTAAACTCTAAAAAGTCTAAGAGCTTAATTCCCCGATCGAGACGGACGGTTCTAGGACCCTGAAGGCGCTGCCTCTTTCAGTCGTTCTCACCTTACTTTCCACTGTGAGAATTTGCTCGCAGCACCGGGAGCTGCTATTCTGCACAGAAAGTCTCAATGGTGGGAATAAATGAATAAGCACCCAAGGGTGGAAGAGAAAAGAAAGGAGTTTTTTTTTTTAATAATAAAAAAAAAACACCTCCCAACATTTCCAAAATACCTTCCCGTTGCAATGCATCACTGCAGTCAATTACTACATTTTTGGGATGATTAGGGGGAAGGACTTCCCGGGTCAGGGGGAAGTGGCTTCCGGGCAGCTTTGAGCCCCGGCACCTTTTTTTTTTTTTAATTTGGAAATTATCCGCTGGCAGAAGCTCAAGGGATCAAGCCTGCGGCATCCTTGGGCAAAGTTGCATTACCAGGATTCCTTATTTGAAACCATGGTCGCGAATCTTACTGATATTGGTGTTTAGTGCACGCTGCTGGGCAGAACTTAATTTCAGCCAGGGCTCGACAAAGGTATAGTTCTTCCCTCTGGGGCTGCTCCATCAGCTGTAACGCCGTAGGTGAAAGGCTTGGGTTAAAGGACCTGGTCGCTTCCAGTTTTAGATCAGAGATCCCTTCCTGATAAAGACTTCTGTGCAACCTGCAAACTGGCTGAGAAAGGGAAGGAGGAAGCAAATTAAGGAAGGGTCTAACTAGTCTGTCATGGTAAATATGTGCTAGTTTAAAAAGTCCACTGTTGGCTTGGAAGATAAGTTGGGAGAAGGACCTTGTCAGAGTTGCTAACATTAAGGGAAAGTGGGGGGAGGGCAGCTTGGGGCAGGAGTGATCAGAAATATTGTTCAGGAGTTCTGTACTGTTCAGAGGATTTTTTTTTTTTTTAATCTTCCTCCTAATAATCAATGGGCGGAGCAAATAACACTCCTCCCAGATCGCAGCTTCAGTCCGGCTCTTAGACAAATATAACCTGCGTTATTTTTCGGGGACTAAACTTAATTGAACGCAGCGAGCCTTGCTCCTCAGTACACAGGCTTAGGATGGAGGTGCAGATGTAAAATAAGTGGAATTTAAGGCTGGCGGTCCAGGGGGGAGTGATAAAACATCTTTTTGAATGCCAGATTAATTGATTTTGTATTTAAAAAGCACAGACTGTATCTAGTGCCTACATAGATTTAAGCCATAGATATAAGTGTTGCTTCAGTAGGACTTATACTTAAGCAAGGACATCTAGGGTTATGGCTTTATTACATCAACGGAAGATACGTGCTTATTACCCAGATTTATATACTGCTCCATCCCAGGACGTTCTTTCTCAAACACACACACCTATTCCATTCCACCCCAAGGATAGTCTTAGTATCTTTGGTATCTAATTGTTTTAAATCTAGATCAGGGCAGGGCAGCTTGGCCTCTGTAAGTTTTATTTATTTAATTTTGAGGGAAGTTTCTTAAGAAAATATCCCAGAAAAAGGTAACGTTGAACCACATCTATACTGTTGCCAAGAAAACTTTGATGAATGTAACACATTTCCATAGAATCAGTTCTGTCCAAAGGAACATTTATCTTAAATTGCTTTATCACTGCAATCTAAACCTATCCTTGGGGCAAGTCATTTGACTCCACTTGTTTGAGTCATCTGGACAGTCTGATAACAATTATCTTTTGCACAGTAAGTATAGCCCACCACATTTTAGCCTGCTTTGTGAAATCAACCATTGTGGTCAGTCTGATATTTGTACCCAGAAAATTAGATTGAATTCATTATGGTTCAGTTAATCATGGCTTGTACATGAATGTGATAATGTTTTAGTGTTATATTCAGATAAACATCACTCCTAAAAGCTTTTACTAGCAAATAAGTTTCAGTGGAAGTAAAACTTCTGAACAGACATTTCAAATATTCATGACAGCATGAAATCAAGTAGTTATGTTTTTCCTATTTCCCTACTGAGAAGCGTTCCAGTAGATAATTTCAAGCCTTTTTCTCTTTCTAGGAACATTACATTTTGTTGGTGCTATTTATATTGTTCCTGAGCACATTCTTATTTCAGGATCAGTCTGACCCAACTGTAAGCTTATACATTTTTTAAAAAATTGAGGTGCTAGATTCTTTGACTATAGAATGGTGCATCATATAAAAATGATGTGCATGTATTTATAAAGATGTTTATTGGGCAGACCTCTGGAAAAAGAAGGAGCCAGGCAGTCTGGATAGCTGATGGCTTGCTTTTGTGAAGTTAATGCTCTGTTATGGGCTGGGCTTTTGTTTGCAAGTACACCAATGGCATGCATACTAACAGTTTCCCACTGTTTGTGGGAAATCTAAAATGGGTTGAAAGACCACATGGGTGCAATGAAGCCTAGTGAGTTGCACAACTCTATTAATCTGAGCATGCTCTGAGATGTGGGGGTGGGGGGATGGAATTCCTGAATAACAGGTTCAAGAAAGTGAGGGCTGCAAAGGCAGGAGTCAAGTAAGTCATTGAGGAGGGGTCTTAAAGGTTTTTTAAAAAAACTGACATCAAGTAAAGCATTTGGAGTGGGCAAGCAAGCACATGCTGGACTGAATCTGCAGTTTTTGGTTGGCAAGGCTGGATGAGTAGAAGACTCAAAACTAGTAAGATTTCATTTTTTGTCTTTCCCCTCCCATACCTATCCTGGCATTGTACTTATACTTGAAAATATTCTTTTCTATTATATCTAGAGAAACTTTATATTTATAAAGTTTCAGACAGAATGTCTAAAATATTCTAAAATTGAAACTTTATTAGAAATCTTGTTCCATTAATATCTTGAGTATACCTCAATTAGGAAAACTGCTCTTTGGAACAATGAATTTGTTTGCAGAGAATTAGATATTGGTATGGTGGTCTAAAGTCCTTATTAAAGAAATTTGGATACTCTTAAGAATTACTTAGACTCTGTTGTATTCCAGCTTTCTAAGGACTTTGATCCTTTCCTTCTCCAGAAAAGCAAGCAAGGAAGATTTGGAAAGATGGATTGATTTTTAGTGAGACGTAAACTTCTAAATCCTAAATTTACTTTTGACCAACATTGCATGCTTAGAAAAAGCACTCTATCATTGTTACATTTCTGCTGGTGGCTATTTATGATCTGTAAATTGAGATTTAATATAATTCTTGGTTTTGTCTTGCTGGTCAACCTGAACAGAAAACCTTCCATCCTCTTGTCACAAATAATAAAAGGAATACATCTGGTTGATATTTTATAAATGCCACCTCCAAAAAATACTACTACTGTATTTTTGTTTACTGTAAATATGATTGATTGCATTATATATTATTGTTAGAATGTTAATTCCACCATGATTTCACACCACTGAATTATCACACTAAAAAGTCTGGTCAGTCCTTGTGTGCAATTTTTGGTACATGTTGAAAAAATTTTGGTGTTTCTTGGCTCAATGCCCAGCCAGTAGAATTCAGAGCTGAACTAATGGCAAAGACAATATGTAGTTTCTTGTTTCAGTTTGGGGTAATTTTGAGAATGAATTTGTGTTTCTGTTATCTCCTTTTATTTAGAAAAAAAAATACTGCAAAAGTTTCTTTATATAGATATATATATTGGAGCAAACTTTAATCTTCTGGTTTTTTCCCTTAAGCCTTTCTATATTGTATTAAAAATTTGCAGCAAGCCTAGATAACAAAATCTGGTTCAACACATCTGATAAAAACTAAAATATTTCTTTCATGTAGATTGAAGAATTTGGAAGTTTGTGTTCATAGTATCTAGTGCTGAATATGTGAAATGCTTTTATGTTTTGGATTTCAATCTCCATCATTTCCATTAACCTAGGGCAATATAACTTAAATAACTACTGTATATAAAAACAATCTCATTGGATAAGACAAGGGCCCACCTTAGTCCAGCATTTTTTTTATTACAACTAGATTGCCCAATGATGCTCAGAAGCAAGATATTATCCTGCAGTTGGTGGTTTGAGTAATGCTGCCCTAGAGACAAACACTGAGTATTCAGGATACTAATCATCACAATTTAGAATAATCAATTTGGAAAGGTCCAGGCCAAAACATCTGGAGGATGCCAAATTTCTAGCCCACAGGCTGGTACAGCAGTTTTTTACATAAACTATGATCAATTATAAATTAGATGACCTCAAACCATGAATTATAAAACTATAAGTAACATAAAACTAATAATAGTTTACTTTAAACCATTCCTTTCTGCTTCTTTATTTCCAGTCAATTTAGACTTTACCCTTTTTTCATTGATTGGATTTCCTCTTTCTCTTCCATGCCATGCTTAGTTCTTGAAATGCTATAACATAGAAAGTATTATGTTTAATAAAATGGGAATAGTATGTTACAAGTATGACCAGATGATTGCAAATTGAACCATTTTAGGGTGCTTGTCAAGAAAAGATTTTGCAAAGTTTACAATTGAAGAAAACTATGAACCCCATTGTATATATTTCCAGAAGAATTATATTTATTAATTTTTTATCTTGCCTCTATTATCTTTTATAACTCAAGACAATGAACATATATAATACTACTTCCTCCTCCTATTTTCCCAACAATCCTGTGAGGTTAATTCAAGTGAGAGAGTGTGACTGGTCCAAAATCACACTGTATAGCTTTCACGCCAAAACAGGACTAGAATTCAGTCTCCTGTCTTCTCTAGGCCATGTTACTGAATTCAAGTAAATATACAAAGGATTGTACTTTTAATAGCTGAACAGATGACTTTAATCAAAACATCCTGCTTTCTCCAGTTTAGCTAACCTGAAAGGAAAGTTATATAGCACAGTCATTTTACAGTTCTAATAATTAATTTAAGTAATTTTTAATGCAGCTTGGTCAGCTTGGAAACCGCAAAAGACATGTGAAATGTATTATTTATCTTTTAAATACTAGCTTTATGTACCCTTTTCTAGCCTGCCTCTGTAGTCATATTTAGTTTTCTTTTAATGTTAATTATAGTTATACATCTTATTGGGCAGTCAAGTCTGATTTGTGCTGGTAGCATGTACTGGGGCCATCAATTAACATATTAAAATAGGTAGTTCTATTGTAACAGAGTCTTAAAAATAAAAAAAAGTGTCCATATTCCTGTTTGTTGTGTCTTTGTCTATCCTTCTAGTTTAAGATCCAAACCATTCAAGGAATTTCTCCACTTGATAGCCTCTTTAGTTGGCAGACCAGTTATTGGAAGCTTCAGCAAAAGCCTACATAAACTCCAAATCCAAATAAAGAATGAGGAGAAAAATAGCAGCAAAACG
The DNA here is from genome assembly GCA_032468115.1 of Grayia smithii. Lineage (NCBI taxonomy): Eukaryota > Metazoa > Chordata > Lepidosauria > Squamata > Grayiidae > Grayia > Grayia smithii. The sequence goes on along the minus strand of JANHFM010004595.1, from coordinate 93,999 downwards.
TAACATGGTGGCCCAGTACTTCCAATGTCAGACACAATTTGAACAACGAGTGCAACCATTGGTGAAAATAGAAAAAGAACCAGACCCAGCAGGCTCTGATCCATTAGGAATGTCAGAAGGCTCAATAAAAACGTACCGCATTGTACCAGTAGGAACAGGAGGAGGAGCAGGTCTCCGGCTAATAACACCACAGCAAACCAGGAATGAACGACTAGAGGCACCCCAACGCTGGGAAATCCAAGGGCAGGAATTGCCGACTCCAGAACTTACCCCAGTCCAATCACCTGCATGGAGGAATCTGCAAGTGCCAGAACTGACCTTAACAGAAGACATTGAGACCTACTTGACTACTTTTGAGGATGTGGCTGAAGCCTGCAAATGGCCACGGGAACAGTGGGTGACTCGGTTGGTGCCAGCCCTCAATGGAGCTGCCCTCCAGGCCTACAACAGCTTGGATCCTAGAGAAAGTGGGGATTATGGGAAAGTAAAAGCTGCAATCTTACGAGAAGATGCTGTCAGTCTGGAGAGGCAAAGACAGCATTTCAGGCATTTACGTTACCAGGAGGCTGAAGGGCCCCGTGACGTCTGTTCTCGGCTGCGGGGGCTCTGCTATCGCTGGCTGGAGCCAGAGAGCCGCACCAAGGAACAGATTGTAGAACTGTTGATCCTAGAGCAGTTTCTGACTATCTTGCCCGAGGAAATGCAAGAATGGGTTCAGGAATATCGTCCGAAGACCTGCATTCAGGCAGTAACCTTGGCAGAACATTTTCTTCTGAAGCAGCAAGACAATGAAAGATGGGATCAACAGGTGAGCACTTTCCAGCATGAAACATGGGAGCTTATGTCCAAACATGCGATCACTTTTAAAAACACCAGCTTCTGCCTACATTCATGATAGAATCTAGGAATGGAAAAAAACCCTACTTTTAGGGAGCTGGTTGTTGCTGAAACAATCCCCCCCCCTTTTTTTTTAGTTTTTACAATTTTATTTAGTAGTGCCCAGCTCCCATGAGGAGAAACTTTCTCTTTTACATATTTTTTTAAAAAATACAAACTTTACAAGCAGCTCAAAGAGTGGCTCAGTTCTGATGTACATAACAGAAGTGGTCACGTTCCATAAAGGCCACTTGGCCACCTATTTCACAGGCAAATGTTAATTTGATAACATCCCTAATGTCAAAATCATGTCCTGTGCCAAAACGTTTAATGCTATATACATTTTAATAGTTTAAAAAGGTGCTTACTTTGTTTATATACAACTATTCTTTAAAGTATAATGAAAGTGATTTCTGAAACCATCCATGAAAATTCATTGCACTGAGCTGAAATTGAGTTTTTTCTGCTTTTTTAAATTTTCTGTTTGTTCACAAAGAGAAAACAACTTGAAAATGAGTAAGCAACACAAAGAGCATTTATTCTTACATTGTTTAACCATACAAGTGTTGACACTCCTCTCCTTCACTAGAAAAAGTGTTTCCTACCTTTAGAGCAGAGTGTCAGGGTTCCAAGTAATAGATTCTGCATTCTGAGAGAACCTGAATGATTTAAATGAATATCAGCTGATACAGGCAACCTTATACACTATTAAAATTCATAGAAACAGTACAGAAGACTCTTGGAGAGATCCAGGTTTTGTTCATTTATGTCAAGCAAGTGTGAATTCTGAACTACCAAAAATAAAAGATTCCATGCATTTTGCAAGGTGTAGCAATTGGTAGCATCGAGCCCAGAATTGGCTTTGTCCGGTTAGGATTTGGTGACTCCCAGGTTTAAGTTAAAGAGAGCATGTGTGAACTGGTTTTTTCCCCTGGATTGACACTTATATAATCACACACACATATTTGAAAGTATCTTACACCACTAGCTTCCCTAATCACTAAAGATGATTGAAGATGTTTCTCATGTGTTGCTGTTTGCATTCTACCTTTCCTTGACCATATTGTATCCCTCTAGTTGGTGTATTCCTTTGCCTTGAATGGTGTCTGTTTCAGGTGCTAGGGCCGTATATGATTGAGGAGTCTGTGACTTTACCAGAAAGTGAGCAAGTAGTCTCAGATATCCAGCAGGTCCTGTGCAGAGAAAATAAGGAAGAGCTGAATGAGCATGCCTCCTCAGTAGGTAAGGATTTTTGAGACTCCAAATATCTTGGGTCAACTCTGGTAATACAGTCTTTTAGTTAGGGATTATGGGATTGCAAAACAAAGTAGCTGAAGGGACCAAATTAGGCCAGAGAGTCACTCTGGGACTAAGAAGAACCAAGTTCAAATAACTCTTTAGCCATAAACTACTTACCCTATCTTATTTTGCAAAATTGTTGTGGAATTACAATGACTGCTGGGAAAAAAATCTGTCTGTAATTAAATAAGTGTTTGTCTTACAAAAGTGAAGATGATGAAACTCTTTCTAATGTATAGTTACATAAATAGTAATAACTTTTTTCTCTTTTAATCCAGCAGGTGATGAAATACAGACTAAAAATGAGGAAGAGTATCTGTTACAGGAAAGTTCAAAAAGACAGAGTAATCGCCTTCTTCCCAATTTGCAAGCAGCTCCCTTTGCTCACCAGACACCCAACAGTCAGCTAGCTTTGAAAAAACAGCCCTTGCACAAGCAAGAAGCGCTTTTCCCTTGCCCTGAATGTGGGAAGAACTTCTCACGTAAATCTACCCTCACCAGACACCGGAGAGTACATACAGGGGTCAAGCCCCATCAGTGCACTGAATGTGGGAAAAGATTCTTGCACAAATTCAACCTGGTGAACCACATGAGGACCCACGTGCGAGAAGAATCAAGCCGTTGTTCATTGTGTGGGAAAAATGCAAAGCGGAATTCAGGGCAAGGGAGCCAAGAGCGAAAGGCTGGGTGTTGTGAATGCACAGGCAGTTCAGAACTACAGTACAGTATGGAGCAGACAACGCAAGATGCAGGCGAATCCTTTAACTGACTTGAATTATAGGAAGGAAAACAGTATAGCTGACTTGAATGTGCAAAGAAGTTTTTAGGAAATAACTCTAAATCAGGGAAATGTTCTGTGCCCTAGAGTCTTCTAGAATCCAGAACCACTTTCTGATGACAAGGCAGTTACCCTAAATATTGATCAAAGCAAAAATGCCTTCAGTAGCTCAGTTCACCTATTGAATGTTTTGTTATTTGTTAATTTCTAAAATCATCCAAGGGAAGGGAAGGAGGAAGAGCAGCAAACTTGTAATCTTCAATGATAATAGAAATATTTTCTTCTTGATATCACAGTCAGAAGGAGAAAGCTAGACAATCACACAGCCAAAGCTAGTGGAAATTCAGCCCTATCTCTCCCCAGAAATCAAAATGTGATTGACCATAGAAATGTGCAAAATGCTTCAAAGTCAGTACACTTTGATATCTGAGTATACGGAAAGCTGTCTGATCTTTAAATGAGTTTCAAGATTGGACCCCCTCTTGTATTCTCAAAAGAGATGCTCTCATGTCAGAATGAAACATTTCAAGGATGGAATGGTTCGACCTCAAAATGTTTTGCACACTCAATTGAAGGGCATTTACTTAAATAAACTGCTCAGATTGTTGAGGCTCTGCAACTGGATACAGAATTTCTTTCGTAAATACCAATTTTGCAAACATCCTAAACAATAAAAAATAAAATAAATCTTGCTTTCAGGTTGATCAGTCATGTTCTTAAGTGCAAATATGTCTTTATTTGCTCATGCATTAAAAATCATATGGATGGAAGCTTATCCAGTCATATATTAGCTAATTAATGATGTATACAATTTTTACAAATTTGGGCAAATTTCTAGGTAATGTGTAATGGAATGTCACCTTAAAGGCCTTCAATCCAGTGCCTCTTTTGTGGAGATCTTGAAAACTCTGTATTTGAAACTGTGATAGAGGTGTGGATTGTTCTATTGATCTGTCAATTTTGTGTGTGTTCAGTTGTTTTTTTTAACAGTGCCTCAATAAGGAATGGTAAAATTGACAATATTTGTGGTTCATTGGAACTTTTCTATTATAATTTTCTCCTAAGATGTTTGTTTTTCTGAAAATAGAATTGCTTTCCAAAAAAACTCACCAGAGTCAAGGTAAAATCTAGAGAATGACCTGGTTTAGCAGACATCCTGGTCAGAAATACAAGGAATTTGATTTAACTCATCTGAATTACCGGTACATCTCTTGGAGAAGTTACCCTCATTTCCAAGCAAACTTGCAGTTTGTCAGACAATAGTTAGTAACACATGACAAACTTTTGAAATTGTAACTTTAAAAACTGATTTGGCTAAGAGTTGAGGAATCTTGTGTTTTGAAGATGGGACAAAAATCCAATTGAGTGTACTGTAAGTAGTGGTTTTCTAATTTCATCTTCTAGTGTTTGTAAATTCCTGTCAAGCACATCGTAAGTATTTCAGGGTCTTCTAACACTACCAATTTTAATCCCTCTAACACTGTTGATATACCAAAACTGCATGTTTGGAATTTTGCAATGGTTATAGCTGCACATGTAAATGTTAGTTTTTTTAAGAGAAAAAATGTTTTTGTAATTTTTTATTAAAGCTTTATTTTTTTCTAGTTTGCACATTAAAAGAAGTTTAATGTAATCAGAATTTATAGTTCTTCATTTCTCACTTAACTGGGAGTTGATAATTTTATTAATTTGTAGTTTAGCTTTAAACTCATAGTTCTGATCTTTAAAATGTGCTTCAAAGCAAGCGAGGCTATGAATATATTAGCCATATGAAATACTTTAGGGATTGAATCACCTGCAAGCTCCAACTGAAACCACTGGCAGTGGATCTAGGCATTTCATAAGACACTTCACTGGCGCCAAAATGATTTGCAAAATATAAACAATGAGCCATACACATACCTAGGAATCAATCTAAATATAATGGGATTTATCTCTTAGTAATACATAGCATACTGATGCACCAATTATTCATTTTAAAATCCCATTAAATAAAGTGAAATTTGTTTACTATATATCTTCACAGATATAGTATGTCCCAAGCTGTTAGTGTGCAGATGTATGAGATTGCCATGCTGATTAGAAATTAGACATACACACATCTGGTTAGGAAAGAGATGGATTTTGGCTAGATTTTTAAAAAATGGTTCTTTGCTGCCTTATACTTGGAGTAGAAAAGACCCCTTGCATTCAGTCTGCTGCCAGAAATCAGCATACCACATCCATAATGCCCCCTGGCAATCCAAATTCTATACTGAGAGTCCAGATAACTCTACCATTGCCTCTTAAGCTAAATAAACAATATTACTGTATGAGGAAGAGAATGCAAATTCATACTACAAGAAATGCATGCTTTAACATTCTCAGTACTTTTCATCAGGTAAAGTAGCACAGAAATAAAAACATTCCACAAAATTCAAAAATCATACATTCTTTTGAAAAACTGGTTGTTTATAAAACAATCTTACTCAGTTCTGTATTTTAAATCTTTACCATAGATACGGGTATTACATGTGATTCTTTGAATATGAAAAACATTCTACGATAACAATACGGGTTTTTTTTTCTTCCAATCAGTTGTGTCCATTTTTTGGAGACTGCCTAGACAATTCCCTGTAGTTTTCTTGGCAAGATTTTTCAGAAGTGGTTTATCACTGGCATAGAATTCATAATCTTCCAGTTTCTAACCTGATGCCTTAACCATGATATCAAACTGAGTAATATTAATGTGTGTATATTTATAAATACACACACAGAGTCTAGTAAATAAAACATTCACTATAACATCATCTAATCTAAAGACATGATAGCCAGAATGGTATGATATTTGGGATCTCGGATTGAGTCAAATAAGACCCAGGTTTAAATTCCTACTGAGCTTTGCAAGAAGCTGTGTAACATCATGTCAGTCCATAGCAGTTCTCATAAATACTACATGTTACCATGGTTTGCTTCATGATAATTTGTTAATTATCAAAATTAAACAAAATAAATTAGCTTATTGCATGAACCCAGCCATTAACTCCCAACATGACCCAGAAGTTAATATATCCAATCCAGACTGCAAACATCTAGATGATTAATAGATGGTAAAAAAAAACCTCCTAACTTTTGCTGCATCTGGATTTTTGCTCCCAGATCTGGTAGTCCTAATTTAGATTAAATAAAACCTCCTGATTTCCATTAGGCAATAGAGAATGGCTAAGAAAGAAAAAAAAATGTGAAAGTTCCTTGCCATGTATTAGCCTGCTCTCTAATCTGTATCATGGCCATTATTCCATCCAGTTAAATGACAGTAATATACTTCTCCACCGAAAGGTTTAATTTGATTGCAAGATACTGTCAAAGGTCACCAGACAAATATGAAGTAATAACCAGTTAAGTATTTGAATAGATAGGTCTACCACCATTTCCTCCCTGAATTTTGGAAGTTAAAATATTTTCCCTACCCTAGGCACTTTTTAAATTTTCCAAATAATCCTTGAAAAGTTCCTCATGAATGATAATACTACAATCTTCCTTTGTCCTTAAAAGCTCTATTGGCTTGTTAAGGACTTTCCAAAGAAGATACTTGCTAAAAAGATAAGCCTAAAGTAACAGCACCAAACACTTTGTTAACATATTATATATTCTTCCCCCACTTTTTAAAAAAAGAATTGATTTAAAATTCTAAACTATTTGAACATGCCCTACAGGCGGATATTGCTTAAGATGGAGTATGTGTGTGGATTCCATGCAGAGATCTGAATGAGACCTAGTCTGGATCTATGATGGGGCTATTCACAGCTCAAAAATTTGGGGGAGGATGCTTACTAACTTGGATGTGCTTCCCAGGCCTCGCCCCTTTGAGTTGTCCATTGTGGAACTATTCTTTCTATTATCACATGTTTCTGGATGATATTCCCCCAGCTATCTCTGCATTTCCTTAGGCAAATCACTCAAGAGCTGTTCCTTAGAAATTCCAAGATAATTTCCTGATAAAGGATAATATTTGTAGCTCAGGGTTGACATGAAGGTTCCTTGGTGCACTCTGAGCTTACTTGTTTTCTTGCAGATATTTTATTATCCAAACTAGGTAACATCATCAGTGCTAGTATGCTGTCAGTTATATTTTGGTGGGTTGCCCTGCCAGTGTTGGTGGGGGTGCTCTTACAGATTCTTTGGTTGGGCTGTTTACTGTTGGCTCTTTGGTAGTTTCTTAATTGGGATATTGTTTACTTGATTGTTGGTCTGATGTTAATCTTGGAAGGAAGATTAACCTAATATCTTCCTTGGTGTGGTATTGACTTCAATTAGAATAATTAAGTTCCCCAAAGAGGCTATAGAACTCACAGATTTCTCAGTTTATGTTAGTGATGGAATTACCTGGTGTCAACAATGCCCCCTCAGGATGGCTTTATTTTTCATCCATCATATCAGCTTTTGTATCTGTAGGCTCATCATGAGCCTACTTGGCATCTCTGCTAAACAATGGCACAGCTGAGTCACCGACTTCACTTATGAGCAAGTCTGCAAACTGTGATCATTTACTAAAAGATAGCCAGGAAGGTATCAAAATTGGCCCCAAGTTCACACAAATGATTTCCAGTCAGGAATTTAGAATGAAAAATATTCAGATGTTTCAAATACGTCCTGAGGGGTAATGTTGATATTAAGATCATAACACTGAAGATATTATTTGAATGGATAATGAAATATCTACAACTGAAAAACCAAGAGATCTTAACAATCTAACACATCAGTCCTGAGTTATGCAGATTCTCTGCCATTGCCTTAGATCCTGAAGACACTGAATTGCCTGATTATTTTAGTTAATTTATCTTTGGATAAAGTCCAGGTACATGTTTAAACTATCAATATTGTATATGTATGATAGCTTCCAACTGAAGTAGAACCAGAGGCTGAAAGTTGTCAAGTACAGCTTTAACTGAGACAACTGGTGTCAGCTAGAAATAATTCTACAGCCCAGCAGCCATTAATGGATCTATGTTTCAGTCTCAGTTTCAGAGACTTGAGAATGGAAAGAAGTATAAATATTTAAAGGACTCTCCCACCTTTCCATAAATATCAGAATTAATCTGCTGGAAGTTAAAACTCACCCCTCTCCTAGAAAAATGAAATATTTTAGGATATACTAAAAATGTAGAATATTTAGAAGCAGAAATTCATTCCCCCCACCTTTGTCAATGGGCCATTAAGGCCTCAGCCTCCCATCTGAAACACAAAGGAACCATCTAGCAACAGAAACTCCCCACATGGCACCTGGGAAGATTACATCAGCCAGCAAGGCTAACTACTCTTCCTGTGCCCCAGGAAGTTCAAAGCCAGAGAGGGTATAAAACCCAGGGACTCTCAGCATCTCTTCCCCTTTTCTGTTCAGGAACTCAGGCCATGTGATTCTTGTCCACCATTAAACCAACTTTCCAAGCAGTCTCCATGTTTCCAGTGTCTTTTTCCCAGATGGACATTTCTTCCAACAAACTGATAACGCAAATTCTGGAATTTTCATAAAAGCTTCAGAAATCACTTTGATACATGCACATTGTGGAAAAACTATTTACAACAAGCATGTGCCTTTGAAAAAACAGATATTAGAAGGAATGTATGTAGCAACATATGCAAGTATTCATGTGGAATTTATAATATATTTAGCAAAAATGTCACAACATCAAAATAGTACTTGAGCTGCAAATTGCAGAACAGAGGATGGGCAGTGAAAAAACAGTTCTTATTCAAAGACATTTACATCTGCAGGAATAAGTTGTTTGCAGAATAATCCATCATGCCACTTAGTGTGAGTTTCTGTTCCTACAACAAGAGAGGTGAGGGATCATACTTGAAATTCCATTTGCTTTCAAAAACATAGTATAGTGGATCTATCAGAGATCTGACTCCTACTGAGTTCAAACAGGAGCTATGACAACCTAATCTGAATACAATACATATCAGACTCATGGGGGAGGGGGTTGCAGATAGCATGAGTGGTATAACCATCTTCTGTCTACTGTTCACAAATATTTATTCCCTGTTTGACCCAAGATCAAGCCACCGTTGCTATTCCCATGAAATGATTTTGGAAACATTGTCACAGTAGATTTTGAGGTTTATTTTGGACCTGATATTAGGTGTGATTATACAGTTCTATGCATAAGTGCAGTAAAAGATCTGTTTTCCTTCACAAGAGCAACCCTAGGAGATAGATTAGGCTGAGAGAACACAATTAAGTCAAAGTTATCCACTGGATTAAAGGGAACTAACATCTAGGTTTCTTTGCTTATAGGCCATAATTACTATAACATAATGGTTCTGGGTTTTGCTGTCTTGGGGCTGTGAAAGTGATAGCATTATTGAGCACGTGCAAGTATAAAAACTTGCTCCATACTTAATACATGCACAGAGAGGTGCTTGCAGGTTGACCTGCTTGGAACTACTATGTCCTTGAAGCATTTTCCCAATCTTGAAAGCTTGCTTTGCGTATAATAATAACAAATTATTATGCTGCAAGAGTGTAAATGCAGGGAATTGCACCCTTGTCTCACCAATACTCCGACTTACCAACTCAAAGCCCTTTACGCATGCCTAGAGGTACTCTTTTTCACATGTCACCTCTTAATACTGCAAAACCTTCTGCCTAAAATACTTTATTTTTAAACTATTTATTATTTTTATTATTATTATTTGCAACAAAATACCTTATGCCACCAGACTTGTATTTTTGGGCTTAGACAATTTAAAACTTCGCCATCTTCGATCTGACCTAAGCGTAGTACATAAAATCATCTACTACAATGTCGTACCTGTCAATGAATACTTCAGCTTCAACCAAAATAATACAAGAGCACACAATAAATACAAACTGATGGTAAACTGATCCAAACTAGATTGCAGAAAATACAACTTCAGTAACAGAGTTGTCAACACCTAGAATACACTACCTGACTCTGTGTTTTTTTCTCCGAACCCCCAAAACTTAAACCTTAGACTGTCTACTGTAGACCTCACCCCATTCCTAAGAGGTCTTTAAGGGGCATGCTTAAGCGTACAGCATGCTTACCTGTCCTAATGTTTCCTTTTATTCGTATCCATTTCATATATTCATAATTATGTTTACATTTGTATCTACAATCAAATATATGCTTGATGAAAATAAATAAAAATTTAAAATTCCTTCAAGTTATTGTCTCCTCTCAGCATCCCTCAGATTAATTTTTTGACTTTAGCCAGATGATGTCGTTCTAAATTGATTGTTCTGCTGGTACAAGCCAGCAGGGGGAGTGCACAGTTTGCCTCTTCTCTTGGTCAGAATCGCTGGGGGTTTATTTTCCCGAGCTCGGGCCTGTTTTCAGCTGCATCCAAGACAGGTAAAGATCCAAGGCATCTGGAAGGGGCCGGGGGACAATCCAGCAGGTATGGTTCTATTTCTATGGAGTCCAGAAAGAAGGGAATAAAGTATTTTGGTTAAAAAACAGCAGAGAGTGCACTGCAGCTGGAACGGCTGGGGCTGGGATTCAGGATTCAGAACTCTGGATTGGTCGAGCTTAGAAAAACATTCTATTCCTATTCCTGTTCTATGAAGCACGAGGAACGCACACAGCCAGAAATATACCTATCGATCTGCATATATTTCCTTTCTAGTATGTTTCACCCATGCACCATCATAATATGTGTATATATTGATTTACTGCATTATGTATTAAATGCAGACATTTGTACTTTGAAGTGGGTTTCTGTATGCAGAGACAGGTAAATTATATATAAAAATCATAAGTTTGGGAGAGAATCAGATTTCTTTAGGCTAGCAACACCCATACAGGAGGAATTGATTTTCAGTGTTGAGAGATTTCTGGCCTTATGTGTCACTAAATGAACTGTTGTAAGTTGAGGATTACTTGTATACTTGTACTTGTAAGCTAGAAAAAAGTGGAATAGATAGCTTCACCATTAGATGGATTCGCAACTGGCTGACAAACAGTACTCAACGAGTAGTCCTTAATGGGTCTAAGTCTACATGGAGAGAAGTAAGCAGTGGGGTACCACAAGGTTCCATC
>JANHFM010004595.1:47099-59764 GCA_032468115.1 Grayia smithii | reverse complement strand
GAAGGAAGGAAGGAAGGAAGGAAGGAAGGAAGGAAGGAAGGAAAAGTGATTATAATGAGAGGGAGGGAGGGTCAGAGGGAAGTCCTGCCTTAGCACTTGGCCATCACAGGTGTCCCCAACACAACTGAGTCAAGCTGGCCATGTCCACCCTGGCCACGCCCACCCCAGCCCCTTGAGGTCAAACAACCCTGATGCGGCTCTCAATGAAACCATGTTTGACACCCCTGACATAAGAGAATGGCTCTTTCCCTGTTCAACAGGTGGCAAAGCTTTTAAGCAATCATCCTATTTGGCTATTCATGCCCCCTTCCCTCCTTCCTTCCTTCCTTCCTCCCTTCCTTCCTTCCTTCCTCCCTCCCTCCCTCCCTCCCTCTCTCTCTGTCTCCTAATGACTAACCCGTCTCATGTGATATGACTCTGAGTGGCATACAAGCAGTTATAAAAACATTAAATTAATCAATAAATAAAAAATAGTATAATTATGAAAAGCTAAGAGCATCAGATTATGAACAATGGAGCCACCTCATCATCCCATACCTGTAAACAGCCCTGTGTTAATGGAACCTGCCACAGAGCCTTCATTTGAATTCCTTTCCTATTGCAGCACCAATATGTCTACAGAATTACACAATCTCACCAATGCCAACACAGCTAAGTGTTCAAAAATTTGGCCTACCTGTCAGTTTATGACAAAGTACATACAAGGGAAACAGTTTACTAATGACCTGCCTGCCAGAAGGGCTTTGGGTATCCATCCAATCTGCTGCAAAACTAGTGAAGCCGCCATATACATTGATAAAATGGTTTGTCATCTGATCGGCATTAAGGTGTCCTTGATTAAAAGATATCTGATAGCACCACTCCACATTATATGCACTGTGATGGACTGAGAATTCCATTGCACTTCTGTTGGCACAGACCGCAAATAATGCTCCAGATTTACTCTATGGTTACATAGATATATTATTCAATGTTTCTCCTGCACTACTCCAGATTTTTAAGAAACCGTTGTTGGAAATTAAGTTATGAGAATAGCCAATATGTAATATTCAGAATAGACTGCTTTGAGAATCCTTGCTGGATTTGTTTTTTCTTGCAGCTAAATTCCCAGCACACAGATGATTGCTTATTCCTGCTAAGTCAAAATATGGACATTCAAGCATGCAGTTGATCAAGGATTTTGTTAATTATAATGCAAGAGCTCCAGTTCTCTATATAATCTTGGCCTGCTGAAAACAGTGTTCTACTGCAATGTATTTTTCCCTTCTCTTCAATTGGGTCCAATGTATTTGTTTTTCCTTCTTTTCAGTCAAGTCCAATTCTCAAGTCAAGTCTCTGCAGTTTTCTTGGCAAGATCTTTCAGAAGTGGTTTGCCTTGAGAGAAAGTGACTGACCAAGGTCACCCAGGTAGCTTTCTGCCAAAGGTAGGACTAGAAGTCATGATTTCCCACTTTCTAGCAGATGCCTTAATTACTTATTATGTACATTTTATTTTTAAATGTAATTTATTTGCACTGTCAGTTCTATCGAGTATTGATTGGCTCTTAAATAACTTAGGGGGAAATGCATTTGAGGTTTTTATATAAAAGTATGAATAAATAACCTATCCAGCAGCATATGTATAAATATTTTTAAAATTCTAATCTTTCCTTGCTGTCATTGAATAAGAAAGGGTTTTTGTGGTTCTAAAGCAAGATTAGCAAAATGCCATGAACATCTCTTTTGTTCAAGAAGCCCAATTGAAAAGATTTCCTCTAATTGTAAGGATGTGTTTTATGGTGTAAGTGCATTTCATTGCTTCTAGAATGCAATAATGTCTGTGACCTTTGCTGCCTATATTATGAGTAACCATTTTGTGAAGAAAGAGATTGGAAGATTCAAGTCCTAAGACCATCAGGTGGAGCCAGTCTAGCCATTACATCTCCCCAAATAAGCTTCCAGTTATGTTAATTATATGTAGTAGAACTACATACTTAAATTGAAATAAGCACTTTAAGGAACTTACAGTAGTTTGCATATATTAGTTTGGTTTTTGATATAATGGTCAGAAAAACGTGCAACAGCAAATCCTAGCATTTTGAACTCTGGTATCCCTGTTCTTCTGTATGCAACAAAAAGGATCTTAAACATGGTAACTGGGATAAGCCAAAGAAAAGACCTCTCATTTGGTATTTATCAATACCTCTGCCCCTTCTAGCTTGGATAATAGATCCTAACTTGGATAATAGATTCTATCCTGAATGTTGGAAAGGAAAGTGCTGCCCTTCCATGTTGTCTTCATTGCAAGGAATATCTCTAGGTCCCATAAATTGTCTCAGAAAATTAAAATGATTCAAATGAAATCAGCATCATTCATAAAGGTGCTTTCCTATCCAGCCTCTTGACAGTGGGGCAAGTGTCCTCCCAGTGGGGCCGTGCTAGCTGGGAGAGCACTCTTTCCCCCCTGGCTGACCAGGGGGGAGAGAGCGTTCTCCCAGCTAGCATGGCCATGCGGCTTCTCAGCCTGCATTCAGAGGCAAGTGGGAAGCTCTGAGAAGCGTGGGAATGGAGCTGAGGCACCAGTGGCGAAGCAAGACAGGCAAGCCCGGGGACGGCAGGGCAGCTAGCTAACTAGGCTGTGAGCACCACATGTGATGGACACACAGCGGAGCTAGCCAGGCAAGGCTGGGGACAGAGGTGGAGGCAGTGCACAGACAGCAGGTAGGCTGGGTGGGCCAGCCTGGGAATTGACTTGCTTAGCCACAGGTCCACAAAAGTGAGCAACCACCTTTGCGCACACCACCTCCATGCATGCGCAGGACCTTCTGCACATGTTCTGAGCGTAAAAAACAGGGCATGATGACATCTGGGCGGGTGGGCGGAGCCTCCCGCACCTGCAGCTACCGGTTCATCCAAACTGGGTAGATTAAACCACTGGTTTAAGTCCACGAAACTTAAACAAGTTTGAAAAACTATTAAAATAATGCAGAGCTTTAACAAATATACATAACTCCTTTCAACTTTTTTTTTTTTTTTTTGCATGTCTGGACGATGCCCACCGCACACCCAACTACTCGAAGGCACAAGGGACAAAAGGCATGCCTACTCTTTCAACAACTTACTAAACCAAAGGCATCTTTTTTTAAGGCTCTCACATGTGCTTGACAAGATAGCCACCCAATCCTGGAAATAGCCTTGGCTTTTCTTTAGGAATTGATAACAGGTGCTCCATAACTGCCACTTGTTGCACCAAAGCTCTCTTTTTCCTGTTGAATTTGAAGCACTGCACAGCACTGCCTTGTCTGGTTGTAATGGCAGTTAATTTGTGAAGGAACAGTCCCCCTCAGCAGCCATTTTATGGCAGAGCCTGTAATCCACTCATAAATTGCAATATGTTCACCACATTTGGTTGAGAAATATAGAATATGACCTTATTTGAAGATAATCCATGGTAGCTTTTTTCTTTCTTGTGGTTCCATTATATTAGATTTCAACTTCCATAATTCCCAATTACTGTGACCAAAGTCTCACAAAAATTGTCACTCCACACATCTGAAAAGGATTCTGTTGGGAAAGATTATTTTATTATTGGACATAGATAAGAGTTTATTATAATTAGAAAATACAGACTAATTAGAAGTATAGTAACGTCTGACACAAAAGGGAAGAAAAGGAAAGGCAGTTTACAGCTCACTTGTTTGTGTGTGTTTTGTATGTGTGCAGATTATAAGAGCAAACCATTAAGTTATTGCTCTAAACTTTAATTGACAGAATTACCTACAATGGCCACCTTATATCTTATACTAAGATAAAAAAGATAATGATTGCAGGTAGGCCTTGACTTACAATCATAATTAAGCCCAAAATTTAAGTTGTTCAACAAGCAGTTATTAAATGACTTTTGCCCCATTTTTACCAGACATTAAGTGAATCATGCAGTTATTAAATAATCTTGCTTCCCTCATTGACTTTGCTTGTCAGAAGCCTGCTGGGAAGGTTAGAAATTGTGATCACATGACCCCAGGCTAGGGCAACAGTCATAAATATATGCCAGTTGCCAAGCATCCAATTTTGATTACCGATGCTGCAACAGTTGTTCAGTGTGAAAACCAATCATAAGTTACTGTGCCATTGTAACTTCAGTCACTAAGCAAATGGTGGTAAGTCAGCTAGTGCAGTGTTTCTCAACCTTGGCCACTGGAAGATGTGTGGACTTCAACTCCCAGAATTCTTCACACATCTTCCAGTAGCCAAGGTTAAGAAACACTGAACTACTGTGAGTTATTGTACACTAAAGCAGTATTCGCATGGAATCATCACAATTATACTGCAGTACTGCAGGCTACTTCTGCTGACTGCCAGCTACCAGCAGTTTGGGAGTTTGAATCTCACTGATTCAAAGTTGATTCAGTCTTCTATCCTTCCAAGGTCGGTAAAATCAGGACCCAGATTGTTGGGGGCAATATGCTGACTGTGTAAACCACTTAAGGGAGGGCTGTAAAAGCACTGTGAAGCGATATATAAGTCTAAATGCTTATTGCCATTGAGCTATAATTCTTTCATTCCTTAGCTTGCCTGGCTGGGGGATGTATCCCTGTTCCAGTCACAGACGAGACACATGCAGGGTTTTTCCTCTAGAGGGCATGGAGATTAAGCTCTTAAACATGAAATTTCTTTTTATGGCCATCGGCAGAGCATTGTTTGGCAATAATAACTGTTTATTGGAGAGTGGAGGAGGAACAGACAATAAGAGGGAGTAGAGGCTGGATAGAGCAGTATCGTTTATAACATGGGGATATCAACCTCAGATGGTTACAATTCCAAACATTTTCTATTCCACTCCAGCTGAGAAAGTTCAGAATAGCCTACAAAGACCAACAATCAAGCAGACCCTCCCAGGGTTCATCTTAAACCAGTTATTTCTCAACCAGAGCAACTTTAAGGCAGATCTCAACTCCCAGAATTCCCCAGCATTCTGATTGGGGCATCCTGGGAGTTGAAGTCCATCCATCTTAAAGTTGCTGAGGTTGAGAAACCACTCCTCTATTCCATGAAAGAAACAACTTTGGCTGTACTAATGTTATAAAAGAATTATCTCCATATTCCAACCATGGCCTCAAAGTTTATACAAATCTGTCCAGTTTTATCCTCAATTATTTTGAAGGGAACTGGTGTGACTTGATACAGAAGCAATAGAGGCAGGATAGGGATTGGCAGTGGCTGTAGAACATTTCATGCCAATATAATTTTTCTGTCAACTGAAGGATGGGTGGAGAGCATTTCCACTCAGCTGTGGGAAAGGTCTTTACTGTGTTGAATGAACCCATTGGAATGTGTTTTAATGAAAACCCTGGACGTGTATTGTGTTTAGTACATCAAGATATTAGGAGCATGTGAGGAAATAACATCGAAAGAAATGTTTATGGAAACAGAAACATGACGGGTCATTCAAAATAACATTTTCCAACAAAGTGGCAGCCATCAAGGATTTTAACTGTACATTGAAGTATAGTAGTCTAATTTTGTAACACTACAAATATTTCCGAGGGAAATTAGATCCTTGATATTTCAAGCCAGCTCTTTAGATGGTGATCTTCTTTTAATGAACAAAACACAAATATGTCCTATTTTCCAAGACTTAAGGGGAAGTCTTTATACCCTCAAGGAAAAATTTTTCATCACAAGGAGCTTTTGTTTTTGTTTCCTTTATACATGTGGGTGTAAAGTCCCAAAGGCAAAATGTTTTTCAGCTAAGTTGGAAATACTTTCTTAAAACTTACTCATTGAAGGACAATCATATTGCTCACACTGCCTTTTGGCGATTCCTCCCTCCCATTTAGAAGAATAAGTCTGATACGTAATATGCAAGAAGATAAATCATATGCCTCTCATATTTATGGTATATATTTACAATTACACATTTCTTTAAATGGTCCTAAAATCTATTAGGATCAGTGGTGAAATCCATTTTTTTTTACTGCTGGTTCTGTAGGCATGGCTTGGTAAGAGTGGCAGAGGAAGGATGCTGCAGAAGCTCCATTCCTACTGCACTCCAGAGGAAGAATATTGCAAAATCCCCATCCCCACCCACTGCTGGGGGAAGAATATTGCAAAATCTCCATTCCCATCCCACTCTGGGGCCAGCCAGAGTGGTATTTGCCTGTTCTCCGAACTGCTCAAAATTTCCATTACCAGTTCTCCAGAACCTGTTAGAACCTGCTGGATTTCACCCGATTAGGATGCAGCTTCTATTAGTTTTTGCATTTTTTGGGAATGAGACTGCTTTTAGAGACTAACCACTTATGTGTTTATCTGTTTTTGTTATCATCATGGAATCTATTAATTGTGGATGGTTTACAACCAAGAAAATATATGTATTTAAGAAATTGGGGAAAGACAAAATAGCTTAGCAGGATGTGTGAAAAAAAATTGAGGATACAATTGTATCTCCTCCATTGACCAAAAAGTACATTTTATTAAATTCAGTAGGACTTCTGGGAAGAAATCCATAAGTTGTTCTTGAAGCCCTTGAGTTATTGGCTGTATTTACAAAAATGCAAACTTAAGTAGGAGCCAACAATTTCCTACTGAGCAATGTCTGGATCCAGCTAAAAACATTCAATTCTCCTGGTCTTGTTCTGTGTCCAGTACCTGTTTGTTTTGTCTTCATTTTGGGAAATTGGAAAATTGTAAACTGTTGAATAGAGGGGGAATTAAGTAGGTGGATAATGAAGGATTGGTACAGAAAGATCAGGCAATAGCATTAACAATAACAAGTTCTAACTGTAGAGGGTGGGACAAAACAACACTTTCAACAAGTTTTGCCTACAGATGGGATTCAAAACATCTCATGCATGTTTGTTTTCCAGCCACACATTTGCCTTACTTTGCTTTGTTTTATTTTTATTCAAATCAGACCAGCTAGATTGAATGGACTCTAGGCAAACTGTTAATTATTAGCCTTTGAACTGCTTCCCTTCTGATATGTCTCTTAGTATAGTAGTTTTTCCTCTTCTTCTGTCCCGGGAAAAGACATTTTATACAGGTAAGTGAATGAACACACAAATGGGCATGTCTCATGTACCTGTATGTATGTATGTACAGTATGTACATACTGTATGTATGTATGTATGTATGTACAGTCAGGTCCAGAAATATTGGGACATCGACACAATTCTAATATTTTTGGCTCTATACACCACCACAATGGATTTGGAATGAAACAAACACAATGTACTTTAACTGCAGACTGTCAGCTTTAATTTGAGGGTATTTACATCCAACTCAGGTAAACGGTGTAGGAATTACAACAGTTTGCATATGTGCCTCCCACTTGTTAAGGGACCAAAAGTAATGGGACAATTGGCTTCTCAGTTGTTCCATGGCCAGGTGTGTGATATTCCCTCATTACCCCAATTACAATGTGCAGATAAAAGGCTCAGAGTTCATTTCAAGTGTGCTATTTGCATTTGGAATCTGTTGCTGTCAACTCTCAAGATGAGAGTTAAGTTAGTTAACATAGGTAATTTCTTGAAAACATGTAGCTTTTCTTTAAATAACATTTCCAGTATAAACATTAATTATTCCTGTTTTGCTGTTTTGGTAAGAAAAGTATTATTTAAAAGCACAGTTTAAAAGTCATGCAGACAAATATTCATATGCTGTAATGGGACTTCAAACTGGAGAAAAATGAAATCCAATGTCTCCTCATCATTCTCATTCTCTCTCTCTCATATAAACACTGCTGGATTATTGTGTATTTGAAACAAACATTCTTTTAAACAACAACATATATTTCAGTTATATTTAGAGCAGGTTTTTTATCTCGATTATATTATTAATAAAATAATTGGTATCAATAATTGTAGTGTTCAAGGGATAGAATTTAAGTAGTTTTGCTAACTAAAATTTTAAAAATAAGCCAAATATGTAGTCATTTGTCTTTTTCTACCAATATCAAACCTATATTTTTTAAACTCTGCTCTATGTATTGCTTCATTCACAGAAGAACTTAATAAACTGGACCAAAATTTTAAAATTAAAAGAAGAGAATTATATTTTATATTATGTACCACTTCTATATTAATAATGCAGAGGAGTACCACAAAAGAAAAAAAGCACATTCCAAATACTTTTAAAGATGTTTTGTTATTAATCTGTACATGATGTTCCATTAAACTGTGAAGAGTTATACTTACTTTATAATTAAGTATAATTAACTTATCTTTATGAGACAAGATAAGTGGCAAGAGTAGGCCTAAGGATGGGTAAACCTATCTTTCGAAAAGCTGTTACATGAAGGCAATTAAAAGCTAACAGGATGGTGGTGGTGGTGGGGGAAACTTAATTAAGAACACTCTAAGCCTGTCAGTCAAATATGCCCTTTGCACTTTGATTCCACTTAAACACATCACCTTGACCTATAACATACCAATAAATGTTTCTGATCAATATGAATCAAGCACAAATTAATTTATTCAGGTGGTTTCCTCATACTGGAATCAACATTAGAAATCTAACTAGTATTTGCTCTTCTGTCATTGGCAAAAGAATCATACTTAAATGATAACAAGTGCTCATGGGTGTCATTTTAAAGTTAAATTGTTCCCCAAGGATATGTTCACAAAATGTCTACATTTAAAGGTTATTCACTACCAAATTATGAACAACTGTTGCATTTTTAAGCAGAGAAATCAATAGTTTGGAGATCGACTCATCAATTTAAAGTGTTAGTAAAAAGTTTAAATGTTGACTAGCATGAACTGAAGAAAATATATCACTGAGCAATCTTTCCACATACAATAGATATTTAATTTCCTTAGAAAGTCTGAATAGAATCCCACTGTCAAATGAAAAAGTATCAAAACTACTTCTCTAAAAAGTTATATTGCTATAATGATACTGAAAATGCCCAGAATTAGTGCTTTTTTTTGTTCCAATAAAAATGGTAGAATAGATAATAATAGATAATAGAATTCTTTATTGGCCAAGTGTGATTGGACACACAAGGAATTTGTCTTGGTGCAAACTCTCTCGGTGCACATAAAAGAAAAGATACATTCGGCATGAGTCATAGGGTACAACCTATGGGAACCATAGGGAAAGTAGTGCACTCAAATCTTATACATATACTGCATATTGTTTTTAAATTTTGGTTTATCAAACAATGATAGACTGATACATAAAGAATAGCATGAAATGGATGAAGATTTTAAAAGGCACCAGGCTAGCAATCAGGAGTCTGCAAGTTCTAGTTCTGCCTTAGACATGCAAGACAGCTTTGGGCCAGTCTCTCTCTGTCAGCCCAACTCACCTCACAGAGTTGTTGTGGGGAAATTAGGAGGAGTACTAGAACTACTACCAGTAGATATATTTCCCACCTTGAATTATTTATAAAAACAAAGGTGGGGTGAAAAATAACTCCACTAACAAAAATAATGAGATGAGAGAGTTGAATGCAAGTTACTAAATTTGGAAAATATTTAACTGTGATTTTCCTGTAAAGTTAGTTTTTACTCAAGGAAATCAGCCAATAGTTCTGACAAGTCCTCTATTTGGGAACTCAAATCTACCACTCCCAGAAATGTTAATGTCATGTATTAAAAAAAAAAAAGGCTAGTTAATGTTATTTTATTTTAATGAAAATTTAGGTTATCCGTCTATCACAAAGACTAACAACAATGGAAACCAGTGCAAAATTAAAAATGTGTAGGAAAAAAGTGCAGCAAGATTTTCTTATGGTATACAGCAGACAAATACCAAGGAAATTATCAAATGAAATTTACACTTATGTGAGAAACAAATGTTTTCCTAAATAATAGGGTTATTAAGTCTCTGACCTGAGATGGCAGTACAAAAATCTGGCTTTTCCATGCCACTTGTTATTATCTAGCCCAGATCTGGTAGTCTTATAAATAGTTCTTAACCAACTGATGAAAGGCTACTGGAGAAAATGATAGTGTGGCTTCCTGAGGCACAGAGGTTCAGAGTTTAAATGTAGCCACTGAGTACCTCTTTCTATTGTCCCCATCAATCATGCCTCTGCCAAGAAAACAGACTTTTCATCAGATTTTAGGGTAGAGAACACTGTAATAAATAAATGTTAGGGAACATAATATGAAAAGATCTCAAGCTATCCTACAACTAAAGCATTCAAGGTAATTAGAGGTAGTCCTCAACTTACGACCGAAATTGAGCCCAATATTACTGTCGCTAAGTGAAACATTTGTTAAGTGAATTTTGCCCCTTTTTACAACCTGTCTTGCCACAGATGTTAAGTGAATCAATGCAATTGCTAAATTAATAACACGGTTGTTAAGTGAATCTGGCTTCCCCATTGACTTTGCTTGTCAGAAGGTTGCAAAAACTGATCACTTGACCCCGGGACATTGCAACCACCAGAAATGTGAGTCAGTTATCAAGTGTTCAAATTTTGATCATGTGACCATGGGGATGCTGCAACGGTTTTAAGTGTGAAAAACGGTCATGTCACTTTTTTGAGTGCTGTTGTAACTTTGAATGGTCACTAAATGGACTGTTGTAAGTCAAGGACTATCTGTACTGTAACTTTGAACTGTGTCCTAAGTCAGGCAAAGAGAACTAGAGCAGGATCCGTAGTAATCAGTGAAGTTGTACTTTATGGTTCCATCTCAAACATTTGTCCATCAGCATTCTTCTGTGATGGTGAACCTATGGCATGTGTATCCGAGGTGGCATGCAGAGCCATCTTTCCAGCAGGTGAGCTGTCGCCCAACTTACCTGCAGCTGTACATATCCAGGCACCCCAGCTAGTGTTTGGGCCTCCGGTGCGCATGCGTGCAATTCAAGGGACCCAGCTGGTCTTCAGAGCTCTCCTGCACATGCACTTGCATTTGCTTGTGCAGCGCATGGGGCGCATGTGCAAAAGCTGTTTACATGCAGACAGTGTGGTTGTGCATGGGGAAGGAGCCACGCATTAGCGCAAATAGTATGAGCGTGTGTGAAGCACACAGTGAGTAAAAGGTTTGCCACCACTGTTCTAGACCAACTATATTTTCCAATAGACACCCCAAGTAACGTGTGTTGCACCAATCCAGATTAACTTAATTAAGGCAGAGGCAGATCTAATTAATCATGAATGGCTGCATTCTATGTATCATTGCCTTAAATCAGGTAAAGGCACTTCTATGTTCAGACAAGCCCCCAAATGCAAAGCAGAATCCAGAAGTATCCAAAAGGAAATTTGATTTTTTGAGATTAAGCACCCCATCCAAACTGACTTAGTTCCTATTGCAGACTTTTCATAAGAGACACCTCTATCTTGTTTGAATTATATATATGATTTCATGCATATTCTTTATGAGTAAGATCCTTCCCACCCCCCATTTAAAGTCAGATTCAACAGCTTGTCTCTAGCATCAGCTCACATATTGCAGAAGAATGGAAGTTAATTCTAGTTTTGGTCAATTTGGGATAGTAAAACAGTTTCGATCTATATGTAACTGATGATTTGTGAGGAACCACACAGCAGAATTGGTGTTTGTTAGTTGGATATTTGGCAGGAACCGATGTTGGACAACAGCATTTAATAATTAGGCTACAGATTAAGTAACCCTAAATGTTTTACTCTGATAAAATCTAATCACTGCTTCCTCACTTAAGAGCTACAACTTTAAAACAGACACATGCACTCCTCTGTACGGAGTAAGGACCAAAAATATCAGGTCATACTTCAATTAGTACACTTTGGAGGACTCCAGACAAGGAAAAAAACATATTTTTTTCCCTAATGCAGTTTGTATCTGCTTTGGTACCCGGCTTTTGTGTTGCATTATGTATCTATAAGGAACATTTCACACATGCTCGAAGATAAATTGTCCTAAGACTTGGAATTTTTAAATCAAGAATAAAATCTGATCCAAGTCATCCATCATAGCCCACTTAGAATGCCCTCAGGTCTTCAGATAACGATGATATAGAATGACAAGTTCAAATGGCAACCTAACCTTCCACTAGATTTACACTTCAATCGAAGTATGTTTATGAATTAAGTCGAATAATGCTGCAGGATCCAACCTGGGTCGGTTACCAGGACCAGATTTTGACTTCCGACCTTTCGGACTGGTGCTGGATCTCATCCTCAGAGAACTTCTGTCTAGCAGTGTGTGTACTTTGGGCTATTTTGTGTGTGGTGTGTGGCTTTTCAGTTGACGAACACACAATCAGGCACCATATGAATGCCACACACAAAACAGTCCAAAGCGCACACTCGGCTAGAGAGAAGTTCTCCGAGGATGGGATCCAGCACCAGTCCCCAAAGCACGCAAGAGTAAACCTCTGGTGCCCGTGACCGATCCCGATCGGATCCTGCAAAATAAATTCAGCACTAAAATCTTTCGCCTTCTTGTCGGCGACCTGGCTGCTAGCCCAACGCACCAGCCCTGCAAATCCCTTCTATTCAGGAGCACTGCCTGCGCGCGCGTCTCCCGGAGAAGGCAAGCAAACGCCCGGCCCCGAGCTGTACCATCCCATCCTCTGCAGGGGGAAGGAGGGGGAGTCTCATTAGCTCCTTCGCCTTGCCCACCACTCACCGTGTAGCCCCTTTCCAATTCGCTCTCCTCGTAGCGGAACGAAGGGCCAACATCAAGGTTGCCAATGGGAGGCAAGTTAAAGTAATGGGAAAGGGGAATGTATATGTAGAGGGCATT
>JANHFM010004595.1:19369-46999 GCA_032468115.1 Grayia smithii | reverse complement strand
GCCAAGATAGAAAGTGGTCTATCCACAGCTGCCAGTTTCCTTGGTCTAAATGGCTGAGAGCCTCTTTAGCTGAGCACACAGTCTTCTCAGCTTGGCCATTACTCGATGGATGAAAAGGGACTACTAGGGCATGGCAGATTCTCAAATCTGCAAGATACCCCTCAAATGCTGTGGCCGTAAACTGTGGCCAATTGTCTGATACCAGAACATCCGGCAACCCATGTATAACAAATAAGTGCCTAAGTACCTTAATAACTGCTTCAGCAGTAGTGGACCCCATTAATTCAATTTCCAGCCACTTCAAAAATGCATCAATAATTTATCAGGAATGTCTGGCCAGCGAAATCTATGTAAACCCTAGACCAGGGTCCCCTGGGTTTCTCCCATTCGTGGGCCGGTGCCTTAGGTAGGGCTGCCCTGGATTCCTGATAAGGGGTGCACATAGCAACCCACTCCTGGATCTCCTTATCCATATTCGGCCACCAGACATAACTCCTGGCCAATGCTTTCATTGTCACAATACCAGGATGTCCCTTGTGGAGGGCCTTAAGCACGCGAATCTGCAAACATTTGGGCAAGACAACACATTGACCCCACAATAAGCAACCCCCTTGTTCGGACAGTTCACCTTTCTTGGGTACAAATGGCTTAAAGTTGTCCTTGAATGGGCCCTTGGGCCACCCACTCCACACCCTGTTCAAAACAGTCTGGAGGGTGCTGTCCGAGATCGAACACCTGGCAACTTCTGCTGAAGTGACAAGTCCAGAGTCCAAACAGTCAATTAGGAGGACAGGGACCTCCCTGGCTGGATCAGAGATGAAGTCCGGCAAGGGGCAGTGACTGAGGGCATCAGCATGCCTGAGTGAGTGTCCTGGTGGATGCAGCAATTTGTAAGAGTACGCAGCCAAGAAAATAGTCCATTGAGTCAAGCGGGGGGACAATGTGACAGGGCTGGGCCGATCCCCCACCAAAAGTCCCAAAAGGGGTTTATGGTCTGTAATAAGTTCAAAGGAATGCCCAAATAAGTATTCATGAAATCTCTTAACCCCGGCCACAGCAGCCAGTGCTTCTCTGTCCAGCTGGCTGTAATTGCACTCGGCTGGGGACAATGTTCAAGAATAAAATGCAATAGGTGCCTCTGATCCATTAGGCAAATGGTGGCTCAAAACTGCTCCCACCCCAAAAGGAGAGGCATCACATACAAGGACCAAAGGCAATGTAGCGTTATATTGTATAAGAAAACTGTCCTCAGACAGGAGGCGCTTAACTTCAGCAAGCAAACGGTGAAGGGGCTCAGCCACAGTGGCTTTATTCTTTAAGAAAATACTGTAAAAATTGAGGAGGCTCCAAAAGGCTTGGAGGTCCGTCTTGTTCTGTGGCACCGGGGCCTCCCTAATGGCTCTAACCTTGTGCTTGGTTGGGTGGATCCCCTGGCCATCTATATGGTATCCCAGGAACTCAACTTCCCGAACCCCAATGTGATATTTGTCCGGTTGAACTCGAAGACCGCCATTACTGAATCTAGAGAGGACCTCCCTCAGACGGGAGCACAGTTCGTCCTCTGACTCCACAGAGATCATGACGTCATCAAAGTATGGGAGAACCCCCGGAATATTACAAAGGAGACGTTCTGAAATTCTGGAATTCTGGAATTCATGAAATTCTGGAAAACACCAGGGGCAATGCTGACACCAAATTGTAGGCTAGTACATTTAAAAGCACCCCGGTGCTTGACAATGGTGTGGGCCTCTGCGGTGGCATCGTCCACTAGCAACTGTTGATAAGCCTGGGCAAGATCAAGCTTGGCAAAAAATTTTCCTGAACCTAGGGAATGAAGCAAATGTTGCACCATGGGCACTGGGTAGGCATTGCTGGAGCGCCTTATTGAGGGTACACTTATAGTCAGCGCAAATGCACACTGACCCATCCCCTTTTACTGGGTTCACAATGGGCATTTCCCACCTAGCATGGTCAATGGGGATGAGAATGCCCTGTTTTATTAGCTTGTCCAGCGCCGCATCAATCTTTGGTTTGAGTGCGAATGGAACACACTTTGGCTTCAAGCGAATTGGGGCCACATTGGGGTCGAGGCTGAAAGAAATAGGGTTGCCGACACACTTGCCGAGCTCTGGCCAAAAAATGTCTTGGAATTCACTGATCAGGGGTGCAGGAGCTGGCGATCGCGTTGATGCCGGTGATCCCCAAGCCTAGGGCATCGAACCAGTCTAGGCTGAGCAGGTCCGCAAGGCCTCCATTCATGATGGTCACCATCAGCTGTCCCCGGAACACCTTGAAAGACACGGCTAGCATTGCACAACCCAGCACAGAAATATAATTGCCTTGATAATTGGAAAGTTTCAGGGATTGGCGGGAAAGTTGGTTACGCCACATGGTCGGCCTTGCACGCCGAAGGGTGTACCAAGATAGTATGGTCACTGAGGATCCTGTGTCTACCTCTAACTCACATGGAGATCCCACAATGCCCACAGTGATTTTCAGCTTCTTTTTAAAATCAGCGCTCGCTTTGGCAAGCCTTATTCGATTCATATCTGGGGTCTCTGGTTCTCGCCTGGGTTTGCAAGGTCTCCATTTCCCCTTGGTATGTAATCTGGGCTTGTCCGCTTGCGTAGGCTCAAATGCCTGTTGGTCTCTGCTGGGCTCTGTTGGTCTCTACTGGGCTCCCCACTCCTGGGAGAAGGATATTGCAAAATCCCCATTCCCACCCCACTCTGGGCCCAGCTAGAGGTGGTATTTGCCAGTTCTCTGAACTACTCAAAATTTCTGCAACCGGTTCTCCAGAACCTGTCAGAACCTGCTGGATTTCTCCCCTGGAACTGTCAATAAACTAAATGGGATAGGTTCACACAACAAAGTCTGCCCTGCCTGAAGTAACAATAGTTAACGTTAAGCAAGCTTAGCTCTTGTGTAAAAGGAGGAACTAGATTTTCACCTGATATAGTTAAGCAAGTTGTATGAGCCCATTCAATGAAAGGACATTTCGGGTTATGCAAACCGTCACATGTGCTGCTTGGTTTTGCTACCTGGCTACCCTCATTTTTCTGTGTTTCCCCCTTCCTTGTAGGTCTCCATGCTGTAGCACCTATCGGCCAGGAATTCATCACTGCCTTCATGCAAAATTACCAGCTAGGCTATTCAAAGGCTGAATTTCAGCTCATCATCTCTGGCAACATTCCCCTCACTACCATTAAAGTCTTGGTCCATAAATCCACCTTCCAGAAAGAATTCTCTCTTCCCCCAGGAGAGACCATAGTAGTGAAGCTGCCTTCTCACGTAGAGACAGTTGGCACCATTAAATCCTGCCACACTGTCTTGGTGACAGCCAATCAAAATATCTCTGTGGTGGCCTTGAGCTCAAAGGGAAATTCCGCTGACACCACAGTTGTCTATCCTATCCAGAATCTAGGAAAGGTGTATTATATTCTCACACCTTTGGGAGCCAACTCCAAAACATACAAAGTGTTCTCCGTCATTGCATGGCATAAAAGCACTGACATCGAGATCCATCTCAAGGGAACTGTGAGATTCCAAGAACTCACTTATCTTGCAGGCAAGATAAGGTATGGTATGGTATGGTATGACAAGAGGTTGGGGGCGGATCTTATTCTGGAGGGCACAATGTTCCAAAGGGCGGGTGCTGCAGCAGAGAAGGCTCTTCTGGATCCCGACAGTCAGAGTCCTTTGAGTGACGGGATCCACACTAGGCCCCCTCTGCTTTCTTGAGTAGGATGGGCTACACCTGTGATGGTGAACCTATGGCACGCTTGTCGGAAGTGGCAGGCAGACCCATCTCTCCAGGTACACGAGCTGATGCCCGTTGCTCTTCTGGGTTCTGGCATGCCAGCCAGCTGGTCTTCACATGCATAGGAGCCTCAGAAACTGGAGGAGCAGCTGCCCGGAAACCAAAGTCAAACATGCACATTGAGGGGGTGGGCTGCTCTTCCAGGTTCCGGTGTGTGCATGCACACCAGTCAACTGGTCTTTGTGCATGCATGAAACTGGAGGCGCAGCCACCGGCGCAGGCATGCGGCTGCTCTTCCACTTTATGCCACGCACATGCATATGCGCACTCCCCTTTTGGCACTCAGTGCTGAAAAGGTTCGCCAACACTGGGCTAGACTTAGCAGGACAATATGGTTCATCAGGTATTTATTTATTTTAATTTATATGCCGCCCTTCTCCCGAAGGACTCGGGGCAGGTCACAGAAAATCAGATAATAATAAACAAATACATATAATTACATTGGTATTAAAAGAGTTTAAAAACAGTTTAGAAATAAATAAATAAGTTTAAAAAAAACCCCGATCACATCAGCCCATCTGCTGAAACAGCCAAGTCTTCAGGTCACAGTGGAAGGAGTGTAGGTCAGGGGCAGTCTGGAGGTCGGTGGGTAACCCATTCCAGAAGGTCGGTGCACCCAGAGAGAATGCCCTCACCCTGGGTGCTGCCAACCGACATTGTCTAGGTAGACTAGATCTAGGCCATTAAATAATGTGCTGCCTTTTGTTACCCAGAAGCTCAGCCTGTTCACACGAGTACTCCTATACCGTGCCGGAAGAGTGAGACTTACAAAATGCAAAATGGCCACAAGATGTGCATGCCTCAATCTTCTGCCACTTGCTGGGCTTGGGGTGACCCCCATTACCATACGTTTGACATGCGGAAATATGACTTCATGGGTACCTGCACCTACACCATAGCCAAGACCTGTGGACCAGACACAACTCTCCCGGCCTTCCATGTCACCATCAAAAATGAGAATCGGGGTGTGACGAATGTGTCCTACGTTGGATTGGTGACAGTCCAGGTCTACGGATTTGACATAGCGGTAGCCAGGAAGGAACATGGATTTGTGCGGGTAAGAACAATGACACTTCTTCCTCTTCATTAGACACACAAGTGTCCAGATCCATACAAGTGTCCAGATCCATACAAGTGTCCATACTATAAAGCAGTGTTGGTGAACCTTTTTGGTACCAAGTGCCAAAATGGGAGCGTGCGTGCCGGAAACTGGGAGAGCAGCCATCCAGCGTGCATGTGTGTGCCGGGAAGATGATCTTCTGGTTTTCAGCCCACATGCGCACCATTCATCTGGTCTCTTCTTTGTGGCTGATCCTCAAATACTGGAATACTGCTATCATGTATTCCCCTCGCATCCTGGACACGAACTGTTTCAACTCCTACCCTCAAAACGACGCTATAGAGCACTACACACCAAGACAACTAGACAAAAGAACAGTTTTTTCCCGAACACCATCACTCTGCTAAACAAATAATTCCTTCATCGCTGTCAAACTAGTAACTGCATTATTATTAATCTTCTCACTGTTCTTATCACTCATCTCCTCCCACTTATGATTTACGATTGCATGACTGTAACCTTGTTGCTGGTATCTTTAAGATTTATACTGACTGTTTCCTAATATGATTTGATTGTTTATTGGTTCCCTATGACTATCATTAAGTGTTGAACCTTATGATTCCTGATGAATGTATCTTTTCTTTTATGTACACCATGACAGTATGCACCAAGACAAATTCCTTGTGTGTCCATCCAATCACACTTGGCCAATAAAGAATTCTATTATCTATCTATTCTATTAATAATTACCACTGGACAGAATGATAGTTCCTACTTCAGGGGACTTTTGCATAAAGATTGAGGCAGAAAAAGATTGATCGTATGGTATTAAGCCACATAGCTTAATTGGAATTCCTCTGGAGAAGCCTTACTTCATTTATAGTAGTCCTCGACTTACAAATATTTATTTAGCGACCATTCAAGTTATAACTGTTGAAAAAAGTGACTTACAACCTCTCCTCCTGCTTACAACTGCCACAACATTGTCACAGGACTGCCACAGCATCCCTGCAGTCACATAATTACAATCTGAGCACTTGGCAACCAATGCACCTTCATGACAGTTGCAGTGTCCTGGTGTCACATGATCGCCTTTGGCGATCTTCCCAGATGACTTCTAACAGAGTCAATGGGGAAGCAGACAGGGAAAGGCACAAATGGCATTAATGTGGTATCTTGTTCAATAATTATGGCAAAAAAAAGGGGAGGAGTAAAATTGGGTGCTGTCACATAATACCTCCTTAACAATTGTACTGCTTAACATCAGATTTTCCAACAGATTTTCTGTTGTGTGGTTGTAAATTGAGCACTACCTGTATTTCTAAAAAAATGTCACGGGCATCTGCTTGGAAAAACTTGGAGTCAGAACATTAAACTAAAACTAAACTAACACAGATGGATGTGTATACAGATAGATCTATTTCCAATAATGTTTTATTTTGGGGTGCCAGCTTTGTGATATAGTTACCATCTTCAATGCAGAATTGATTATGGATGGTAATAAAGCAGTTACCAATGCCATGTTTAACCACAGTACAAATGTACCTTGGCAACCTTTTTTTTCTGGAATATATTCACTCCATGAAAAAAATGTCTTCATGTTGTTCTCAGTTTATGATTGAGACATTATCCTTAGCTTTACAGGGTTTAAATCAGCATTTCCCTCTATCTCACCGTAGCCAAGGGCAGTCTAAGGACAACTGAGCTACTGCCTTGTGTTACAATCAAGGCAGTAGACATGGGGAAGAATTTGTAATAAGGTAAGAAAATTTCATACCAGTCTAGTTTTCTGTCAACTCAAGGAGAAATGGATACCTTCCCTCAGAAGTAAGGAAATGTCCTTAAACACATCCTGCATCTTCTTTTTTCCAAGAAGAATTTTATCATATTCAACATTTCCTACCATATTTCTGCAGATATGAGAGAAAGCAGATCTGTTAGATTTCTTATTTATATCAATCCCTTTAAAAACTAATCCCGGTAGCACAACAGCAGCTTTCATTCTTTCTCTCCATTCCTGAACTGATTTCCACACTACACTGTGCACGCATATACACAGAACAGGATGTATCATGGGATTTTCTGGTGGTCTCCCATCCATATAAAAAGAATAGAATGTATCAGGGGATTTTCTGGTGGTCTCCTCTGTTTTGCTAGGTGCTGTCAGCTGTTGTGACACAGGAGCATAGGCCTCATATTTCAGTCTTAGCTTCATGCATGAAAGTGAAGGATCCTTTTGTATTGGCAGGAAAGCCGGCAAGCAGGATCTTGTGAAAAGGAAGCTAAAAAGGAAAAAAAAAGCATTTCTACATTATGGCAGTGTATTTATCTCTGCAATACTGCTTGGATCCACATTATAGGCTGAATGGAACAGAAAGGAAAGCTTAATATTTTTTTCATAACCTATGAAGAAAAGAAGTAGGTTCTTCTTCTTTTGGAGTATGAGGCAATACCCTTTTTTAACGGTTTAAAAAAGGAGCAAGCAGTATTTTTAAGCAAGGCTACTGTAATTCTTTGAATACCAGACAGGGAATCCTAGTTTTTTTTTTCTAAAAATAAGATGGTTGAAGGCAAAAATGTAGATAATACATTTAATATTTAACTTACCTTTAAATGCAATTTAAATGTAATAACTACAGTGAACAGTCTTTATAATTTCTCATATCTCTATCCTTAAGAGTTGTAATGAAATATTTAGGATCACAATTGGATGGAAAAGGGTAGATATTTGGCTCTGGGTTTAGGGTCTGATCACCTGATATGAAGTTACTTTCCCAGTGAAAATGATGAAGAAGGTATGGTATATAAACCTATTGAGTTGATTTGTTAACTGACACAAACAACCAAATGTATTTTATCAAAGTGAAAACCAGAATTCTAAAATGTTATCATGGAAAGGAAACATATAAAATTGCCTTAGACCAAGATGGACTAGTGATTCCATAGGTAAGATTTACATTTATGGTAAATAAATTCTGTAATTTTACATCCATATAGTGCAGATGTTAATACTGTACTGAGTAAAAACATCATCACCATGATCCAGAAAATATCAACTTTAATTTTAAAAAAGTAATTTCTAGACTTGAGATTTCCAAGCATGTCAGGCATTGTTCTAGTTTTCTTGCCTAGTTTCTTGTCTTGCTCAGGATCTATGTGTAGTGGCACCTTTGCAATTTCTTGGGAAAGGACCTGGATAAGACAACTGTCTCCTTAGGGAGGCAAAAAACCTCCTCTGAAGGCATGAGGGGGAACAACATTGTGCAATTCAACAATGTTCAACAATGGATCATGAGAAGGGGACTTTCCTCTGGAGGGGTGAGAAAAAGCTATAGAAGTTCTTCTGGGTTTTCTTTAACTTGAAGAACTGAAAAAAGAAACATGAACAGAAATATGCCAGACTAGCAACCAAAAATTTTCTTTATTATCCTATGGTTACCAGTACCAAACCACAGTGCCAACAGAGGCAGAGCTGCAATGTAGTTAGAAATGGTAGAAAACATTTGTAGCTCTGGTGGTAGATGTTGGTGCAATGTGGTATAACAATTAAGCAGCAAAATATTCAGGGGTGAGTGGGATATGGCAGTGCATTGCATGGACCTTGTATAGGAATATTTGGAGTAGATGGCCCAGTATTTTCTGTCTTTTCCCAGGTGATAAGAGTGGGAAAGTTGAGACCTGTGAAGGATATTGGTTTATCTATCCTGTTCTGGTATCACAATGCTTTAGATTTAGGGGAAAGGAGAGCAGAGACAGGATGCACTATCATTGGAGAACATTCATCATGTCAGCAAGAAGAGGAGAGAAATATCATTCAAAAATATTTCTCTTTATGAATGCCAAACTAAATAATGGAGAGCAGATTAGTTGATATAACTGCAACCATAAAGGCAGGGGTGAAATCCAGCAGGTTCTAACAGTTTTGGAGAAACTCAGAAATTTTGAGTAGTTCAGAGAACCAGCAAATATCATCTCTGGCTGGCCTCAGAATGGGGTGGGAATGGAGATTTTGCAATATCCTTCCCCCAGGAGGGGAGGGAATGGAGATTTTGCAGTATCCTTTCCCTGGAGTGGGATGGGAATGGAGATTTTGCAATATCCTTCCCCTGCCACCGCCCACCAAGCCACACCTACAGAATTGGTAGGGAAAAATTTTGGATTTCACTCCTGCATCAAGGTCTAGGTGGAGAAAGCAGTGTAATAAGTGACAGCAAACAACAACAAGCCAGAAAGCCAATAACAAGCCAGCAAAACAAATCAATTCAGGAGTTTCAGGCTGCTTTGGCACTCTAATGTTGAACAAGATGTCCAGGTAAAAACTCGGACTCCCTGGTTCTATGAATATTATAGACAGGTTCACATTCCCACCTCCTGTTTTGACTTGTGACTTTCTACCTTTGAACAGTTCAATTTCCCTTTAATTTGAAGCATCTAAAGAATTTCATTGGTATCCTCAAAGTTTGGAGTGGTGGTTTTGTTCAATATATTATATTTATTTGCGCAAAAGCTGGCAGGGAAGTGCTTTCTTCTAGTCTTGCAAGCTCAACTTTTGGATCGGTTTTAGACTGGCATAATAATCCAGGGTTAGCTGAATTATTAAATGACCTAACTCATTGCCTAGATTCCTTAATATATTGAACTATAAATTAAGTCTATAGGCTGGATTTATACAACATGCTACAACGCAAATTAACCAAGCTCATTTAGTCTTGTATGTGGTTCACAACTTATTTCTGAAGATGCATATGAAGAAATCTTATAGATTAGACTTCCCAAACATCTCACCAGAAGGCAGACAGACTGTTTTGTTTTGTTCTGTTTTGTTTTGTTGCCAAGGAGACTAGAGGGACATCTCCATATAGCCATCACAAATGTAACTCAATTTGAAGGACCTCTATAAAGAGCTTCAGATTTCTGTGGACCAAGAACATTTTCATTTACTTCAAATGTATGCATGCACATTTTTGTGGTCTTCAATCTTATTTTCCAGGTATTTGTGGAGACTAGAAGTCTCATTTTACTGTGACATAATCTGAATCCTTTGACAACATTTACCAGAAAAAGATATAGAGTCTAGAAGAAACCTTCCCTTGGGGGGTAAGATAGAGCAGAGAGCAATTCTGCAAGAAACCTTGATTCTTGAATTTAAACATGCTGGAGGTTATCTTTTACTATGAGACAATGTTTTCTCTAATTCCAATGGCTTGTTGCTGTTATAGTGAGTCAGAAGAATAAGGAAAAGCAGTTTAAATAGGCTCAGAGGTCATTTAGGAAACTGGATGTGAGGGACACAAAGATGCACATGACATATCTGTGTAAAGGCATTTACTATAGGAAACTTGTAAGGGCTAAACAAAGTGTAACACAGTTGGTATAGGTAGTTCTCAATTTATAACCATTCGTTTAATGACCATTCAAAGTTACAATGACACAGAAAAAAATAACTTACCTTAAAAACCACATTACTTAGGAAATTCTGGTTCCAGTTGTGGTCATAAGTCAAGGACTATCTGTGTCTCGCTAGATTTCCAACTTGTAGTCTGCCCTGGATTCTACTGCAAGGAAAAAAATTGGATCTGGTTCTTTTTTTCCTTTCAAAACAAATGTTATTAAAGTAAGCAGTGAATAGCAAGTGGAAATATGAATACAGCCAACATGTAAAGTGCAGAGTAAGCAGAATTAACATATCCTCTTGAAGGGGAAGACAAGCAAAAAACACAACAATAATAACAAAAAATTTAGTATGCATTACATTGCATACTTTGCAAAATTTAGTATGCATTACATTACATTGCTATAACCCATCATGACAGTAATCATATTTAGGTCCTTCCAATGTGAGTTTCATGTACCCTGTTATTCGTGTTGTTTGCAAAAACAGCTTCTTCTGTATCCCTTAAGATTAAACTAAGGGAAGGATGGATGTAAGAGGTACCAGTCTATGGGGATGGAGGTGACTGGGAGCTGAGCAGCAGGGAATCAATGTTTAAAAGGGGAACCAAGGCAAAAACCTCAGTGCAGAACAGAAGGGGCTACATGACACTAGCAGGAAATGAGTGGGCAGGCAAGAAGGGGCTGTAGGAAGGAGGGAGGCTAGGAGGCCCAACTGGGTTGGCAGAAAGCTGGCTTTACCTCACAGTCTGCTTTTCCTGCCTATAGGATTTTAATATGTAAAAAAATACTCCTTAAACTTATTCGTTCTTCTGGCTGAAAGTCTGGAAGCTGATGAAAGCAAAGTCATTTGACTTTCTCTGCAACTGCCAGCTTCTTGGGTCTAAAAATCTTTATTCCACCCTGCCCTTCTTTCATTTCGGGCTTAACCCAGCTGGAACCAAATAGACTGGAAAGTTTAGTTAGTTTGGTTTATATTTTTTTTTTTCCTGGAATCCAAACAGACACTAAAAGAAAAATCTTGAAGAAAAGTAGCCCTTTCCTCCTATTGACATATACTGAAACAGTGCTGGTCTGTATTAGAACGTCTGTGTGTGGCCCAGCAGTTAATTACTAGAAACTGGAGAACAAAAGTTAATTTAGAACGTGTACCATTTTATCCCATAGCTATGTAGGTTAATTATGATTCTGCATTGGCAAACACAGAAAGTTTAAAAAGATTAAAAACTGTTGCAGAAGTTAATTTACTTTATTGGATAACAATAAGTAACACTTAGAAGCCAATTTTTGAATTTTATCTCTTTTTTTTCCTCTCAAATCCTTCTGTACTTGTTATACCTTTTTAAAATCATCTTCCATCTTCAGACGAAGTATATCATTGCCAAATATTTAGGATAAACAAAAAAATAAATTTATAGACAATCTGGAGAAAGGCAGCTGGCAACTGTTAGGACAAAATGCCTGGTTTAAAGAAACCCCCTGCCTTCGTTCTTCAGGACTGATGCTTTGTATGTCACCTAGGTATCAATAGTTCTGGTATAAATACATCAAATATGATTGTGGATTTGTAAATGTTCATTAAAGCCACTTAACCATTGTGTAACATATATCAAACACCCTGTAACTATGGCCTAAATCAGGGCTCACAACTCACGGGCCTATGGTCCGGATACGTCACATGCTGGCCATGCCCATGCCCAGTTTACCCAGTTTAGGGGGGAAAAGTCATGATCGCTGCCATGATGGCACAAGTTTGACACTTCTGGTCTAAATAAACATTCAACAAAAGTGGGCTCCAGCCAATTAAACACTGTTCCACACATTTTTTTGCCTTTAATGACTCCTCCCTCCCCCCAAAAAACAAGTAATGATTATGATTGCATTTGTGCATTTCTTCCCATCCCTTCCATTTTTAAAGACCCTTTAAAACGAAATCATTCCTTGAAATTATTTATATACCAATTGAATTATTTTATATACTTCATGCCATAATAAACAATAATTCTTAACACAGACTTGTTGGCTGGTGTGCAAAAGGCCTTGGAGCAAAAGATCCTCATTCCTCATGAAAACCCAATTTTAGATGGTATCTTCTATTTTATTTTTTCTTTGGGAGATTATTGTATGGGGTTACACTTGAGACAACACATGTAGACTCACATTCAAGATCTGCTCAGTACTTCAGTTCTCGGAATGTTAGTAATGTATCTTTTAGATATTGTGAGCAATCAATCATTGGGAGGCAATGAGAAACAATCTGGAAACGGAGTGAGGTAGTTTTCACTTCGGTCTGATATTGGGTGCGAAACCTGCCTGACCGCTGATTGGATTAAATTCACTATATAAGAGGCCCCGGTCTACGGAGCTGCTGCTAGTTGCTGGAGTCTTTAATAAAGAGCTGTTGTTACAAGTCACTTTTCTCGGATTCTCATTTTGACTGAACCTCGGATCAAACACTGGCGACGAAGGCGGGATCGAGGACAACAAAGGAGAAGATTGACCACGAGCCAGCTAGCCCAGCGCAGAACAAAGGAGAAACCTTGTGACTCATCCAGAGCGGAAATGGATGCATCAAACTGCTCAGCGTTCGCACCGCCGACACCCTTCAACCCGGAGAAGGAGATCTGGTCATCATACATGGCAAGGTTTTACTGCTTTTTAGAAGCCAACAATCTCCACAATTTGGCTGATAATAGAAAAAGAGTTCTATTTTTAAGTCACTGTGGCCATGAGGTTTTCAATATGGCTGCGTCGCTTGCCGAGCCAGATCCGGTTAAGACTCTATCGTGGCAGATGCTTCAGGATAACCTGAAAGCTCATTATGGCCCGGCTCCATCTAAGGTTGTTTCGTCACTGCGTTCAACAGGAGAATGAGTCTATCAGCCAATACATGGCCGCACTCAGAAAAGCTGCAGCGCATTGTGATTTTAGGGATCTGGATGATATTTTATTAGATCAATTGATTTGTGGGGTCAAGGACTGCCGGCTGCAGAGAAGACTCTTGGCGAAAGAGGGTTTAACATTGAAAACCGCTCTGAGTGAGGCTAGAGCATCTGAATCCTCGAACAAAGCAGCTGAGTCACTTAGAATATATTCTGTTAAACCTGAAAACCTGAAGACGACACCCAACGAGCTCAAAAGCCACAAAGTAGAGGATGAAGAAACAGAAAGTAGTGTGGAAGAAGTTTGTAAGACTGAACCAAAGGACCAGACCCCAAGGTCCACACTGTGTGCGAGTTGTGGAGATCAGCATTCCCGGGCGAGTTGTAGATATCATGATGTCACGTGTCGACGTTGCAACAAAAAGGCCCATTTGGCGCGAATCTGCCAGGCGCAGTTGCCCAGCAGAGATACCCAGGCAGTCAAGCCTGCCCGAGTGGACAAACCCAGGGTGCCTAAGGGGAACTGGAAGTCTCGCAAACCCAGGTGAGAACCAGATGCCCCTGATACACATCGAATAAGGGTTGCCAAGGCAAGTGCCAAATGTAAAAAGAAGTTGAAAGTTACGTTAGGCATTGAGGGATCCCTGTGTGAGCTAGAGGTGGACACGGGCTCCTCAGTGACCATCCTATCCTGGCAAATCCTTTGGCGCGCAAGGCTGACTATGAGGCGGAGCCAATTTTCCCACCAAGCCCTGAAACTTTCTGATTATCAGGGTAATCGCATTCCTGTGCTGGGGCGTGTGACCCTTGCTGTTTCTTTCAAGGCTTTCCAGGGGCAGGCTGACAGTGACCATCGTGGACGGAGGCCTTCCGGACCTGCTTGGGTTAGATTGGTTCGACGCTCTGCAGCTAGTGCAATCGCCAGCTCCTGTGCCGACGCTCTCATAGAAGAATTCCAGGATGTTTTTTGACCAGAACTCGGCAAGTATATTGGAAACTCCATCTTGTTTAGCCTCGACCTCAGTGTAGCCCTGATTCGGATGAAGCCAAGGCGTGTCGCGTTCACACTCAAGCCAAAGACTGATGCGGAGTTGGACAAGCTCATCCAACAGGGCATTCTTGTACCCATTGATCATGCGAAATGGGAAACTCCTATTGTAACCCCAGTAAAAGGAGATGGATCAGTGTGCATATGCACTGATTATAAGTGTACATTGAATAAGGTGCTTCAGAAAGCGCCTATCTGGTACCGGTAGTTCAACATCTACTCCATTCCTTGGGGGCAGGGAGGGTTTTTGCCAAACTCGACCTGGCCCAGGCATACCAGTAATTGCCCGTAGATGACGCCACCGCTGAAGCATAAACCATTGTTACCCACCGGGGTGCTTTTAAGTGCACGCGGTTACAATTCGGTGTTAGCATTGCCCCAGAGGTCTTCCAGAGCTTCATGGAATGTCTTCTGTGTAATATTCCGGGTGTTTTCCCATATTTTGATGATGTTATGGTCTCTGCAAAGTCGGAGGAAGAGTTATGATCCCGTTTATGAGAAGTCCTTTTAAGATTCCGGAATACTGGCTTACGAGTACAACCAGACAAATGTTATAATGGGGTTCGAGAAGTTGAGTTTCTGGGATATCGGATTGATAGTAAGGGAATACACCCAGTGAAACAAAAGGTCAGGGCTATTAGGGAGGCCCCAACACCCCAGAACAAGACAGACCTTCAGGCTTTTTTGGGTCCTCTTAATTTTTATAGTGTCTTTTTAAAAGACAAGGCTGCTGAGGCTGAGCCCCTGCTGGGTTTGGGGAAAGAGAGAGGCCGCTGTTTTCGTGGCAGTTAAGCACCTTTTATCGGAAGATAGTTTCCTTGTCCAGTATAATACAACATTGCCACTAGTCCTTGTCTGTGATGCTTCTCTGTTTGGGGTGGGGGCAGTATTAAGCCATTGTTTACCCAACGGGACAGAAGCTCCAATTGCTTTTTATTCAAGAACATTATCCCCAGCGGAGCAAAACTATAGTCAGCTGGATCGCGAAGCATTGGCTGCAGTGGCCAGGGTTAAGAAATTTCATGAATATCTGTGTGGATGCTCATTTGAACTTATCACAGACCACAAACCTTTGTTGGGACTCCTGGCAGGGGACCACCCTACTCCCACCACGTTGTCCCCGCAGTTAACTCGGTGGACAATTTTTTTAGCAGCATATTCCTATGAATTGATACATCGACCTGGTAAATTACTAGGTCATGTGGATGCACTTAGTTGTTGCCCACTGTCAAACACTGATTCTGACTTTGAAAGGGAGACTCTCATCCTTTTAATTGAGTGTTTGGACTCTGGACTGGTCACCTCTGCCGAAGTCGCTCAGCGTTCTGCATCAGACCACACCCTCTGGACTGTTTTGAACTGGGTGTGGAGGGGATGGCCCAACGGTCTCTTTAAGGATGAATTTAAACCATTTGTGACTAAAAAGGACAAATTGTCGGAACAAGGGGGGTGTTTGTTGTGGGGTGAATGTGTGGTTTTGCCTAAATGTCTGCGGGGTCATGTGCTCAACGCCCTCTATGAGGGACACCCAGGTATCGTAAGGATGAAAGCGCTGGCTAGGAGTTATGTATGATGGCCGAATATGGACCAGGAGATCCAGGAGTGGGTAGCCACTTGTACCCCTTGTCAAGACACTAGGACATCTCCACCTAATGCACCAACCCACAAATGGGAGAAACTGAGGGGGCCCTGGTCTAGGATTCATGTCGACTTTGCAGGCCCTTTCCATGGTCAAACATTCCTCATTGTGGTCAATGTGTTTTCAAAATGGGTGGAAATTGAACTAATGAGATCTACCAACGCAGAGGCAGTTATTAGGGTACTCAGATGCTTATTTTCCACTCATGGGTTACTGGATGTGCTGGTATCTGATAACAGGCCACAATTCATGGCCACAACGTTTGAAGGATACCTAGCAGAACTCGGAATCCGCCATGCATTGATAGCTCCTTTTCATCCCTCTGGTAATGCTCAAGCTGAGAGGACTGTGCACTCGGTTAAAGAGGCCCTCAGCCATTTGGAGCAGGGGGATTGGCAACTGTGCATCGATAAGTTCTTAGCATGGCAGCATATTACACCTAGCGCAGTTACTGGGAGGAGTCCCGCGGAGCTATTAATGGGGAGGAAACTACGACCGGTGCTAGACCGGTTATATCCCCACTATTCACCGGTGGAGAATAAACCATATCCTGGGAAAACGAGAACCTTCAGTGAAGGATAATTGGTATTTGCCAGGAATTACACTGAAGGCCCTTTATGGGCATTAGGTGAAATAGAACAAGTCACAGGCCCTAGGTCATATGTAGTTAAGTTAAATGATGGGAGATTGTGGCGACGCCACATAGATCAACTAAGGAGTCGAGTAATTGACACCCCACAGTTAAAAGGCTCAGAGTCTAATAGTCTACCATTTGATCCTCCCATAGAAGACGAGTCAGACAATTCCAGAATGGAGATGACAGAAGTGGAGGAACCACGACCAGCTTTTAGAGAACCAGTGCTAATAGGTTCACAGGATGGTTTTAATGAGGTTTCTGAGGAAACCTGTGATCTCCCACTACATAGTGAGGGCAACACATTACCAGCTGCCACTGGGTCACCAATGGAACTTCGCCGGTCAACAAGATCTTGTAAACACCCAGAGTATCTGAAGGATTTTATCTGCTTATAGAGTATTATGTTATCTGGGTGGGAGGGGTGTTAGATATTGGGAGCAATCCATTATTGGGAGCAATGAGAAACCAATTCAGAAATGGAGTGAGGTAGTTTTCACTCCGGTCCGATGTTGGTTGCGAAACCTTGCTGACCACTGATTGGTCTAAGTTCACTATATAAGGAGGCCGTGGTCAACAGGGCTGCTGCTAGTTGCTGGAGTCTTTAATAAAGAGCTGTTGTTACAAGTCGCTTTTCTCGCGTCCTCATTTTGACTGAACCTCGGATCAAACAGTAGCTACTAGCACTGCTCTGTTTCAATGAGCCACTTTTAAAACAATGATCCATTTTTCACAAACCAATTGACTGCTGGGCACCTGGCCTAGCTGTATTTGTCCAGTTTTAGTAATGTAACTAATAAATGGGATTAGGGATTAAATAATCATGGTAGTGGTCATATTATTGATACTGTATTTTAAAAGAAGACAAAATACATTTTTGTTTAAGTGGATGGTCCCCAGCATGCATCTTGTTGCTTAAAAGTAAATCCTGGCTTGCACACTCTGGCATCAACCTAATTTAGTATGCATGTTAAGGTGTTTCTAATTTTTTTTTAACACAACTATTAAAGCTGCAGTAACCTGTCCTTTTTTACATGCTGCCCAGTCTTCTAACAACAGTAACCAAGGAGACAGCCACCTCTGGCATACAGTAAT
The DNA here is from genome assembly GCA_032468115.1 of Grayia smithii. Classification (NCBI taxonomy): domain Eukaryota; kingdom Metazoa; phylum Chordata; class Lepidosauria; order Squamata; family Grayiidae; genus Grayia; species Grayia smithii. Next base: position 29,430 of record JANHFM010004595.1, on the reverse strand, counting down.
TCAAACACTACCTAAAAGCAACACAAACCAGCAATTTTCAAAGTAGCTCCACTTAAGAACATTTCTTTATGATTACATTTATATTTCATCTCTCTTCTAAGAACTAAATACAGACTACACAATTCTTCTCTCTATAACCTCCCAACATATTTTCAAAATACAGTAGATGAGAGCATATGCACCAAGACAAAATCCTTGTGCGTTCAATCACACTTGGCCAATAAAATTCTATTCTATTCTATTCTATTCTATTCTATTCTATTCTATTCTATTCTATTCTATTCTATTCTATTCTATTCTAAACTGAGAAATGTTGGTTTTGTTACCTAATAATCTAAATCATGGTTTTGCTGGTACTCACAAAAAATATTTTTTTCCACATCACATATCTTAACAATAATAGTAATTTAGAAACCAGAAAGATTGAATTCACAGTAAGCTCCCGACAACAGAATAATAGTTTGTCCTCAGGATTTTGTTCACAACCAGCTGATATAAAGGCCTGGCTGCTGCTTTAGAGAAGCTATATGTGTGCACTTTGGGTGTTTTAATTAATAAGGTTAGGTTTGGCTTGAGTTAAGTTACGATTCATTGCAGAAATTTACAAAATGAATTAAGTAACCAGGTTAAGTTGTTGTGAGAACCCAGTCACTGGCTGCAACAAGATGGAGATTTAACTTCCTCTCCTAATTCAATCCTCTAATTACTGCACCACACGACTCTCCAAAGATATGGTTTACTTAAAACATTTTTTTAATATTTCTTTCACAGAGAAAACAAAGTTTGGGTTTCAAAAAATTGCCAGAATGTAATCCGCCTGGCATGATGCAGGTCCTTTAATCTTGCCTGCCGAACACGGAAGTGTGGATCATCATTTTCTCTGATCCGAGAGAAATGCACTCTGCACAAACTCAGAGGCCCTCCCCTAACTGCCTCCGAGGCACTATAAAACGCCGAGTGAACCGTCTGGAGTGGCGACTCGTAATCGAGCCGAGATCTTCTCGAAGGACTCGCGGCTCTCCTTCTCAAGGGTACTTGTAGGAGGCGGAGAGCAGAGGCGACGTCCGAGTCTAGTTCCCCCTCCTCTCCTTTCCCCATTCACTCAGTGCTGCCGCAGTCGCGTCTCCACGTGCCCTTACCGGGGCTCTGGCAGGGACTGCAGCTGTAGGCAGCCTCGGCGTCGGGGGCCGGGATTTTTGCCAGGGGGTGGCTCCAGGCTGGGCTAGCAGGCCGAGGCGGGGAGGGGGGCGCAACGCGCGGAATCTCGACTGGAGGCGGTAGCCACAGATCAGGCGAGCCCGTCCCGTCTGTGCGTCCGCCTGACTGCGCCATGGTGAGTTGAGCTTTTGCGCGATTTTCCCGGGCAGAGGGGGAGTGCGGGTTGGGGGGAAGGTAACCCGGTCTGCTGGCTATCGCAAAGAGGTGGGCATTGTGATGCCTTGTTGTGGGGAGGGCAGATATGGGAAAGGAATTCCGCCTGGTCACCTTCAAGGACTGAGACGAGCGCTGAACAAGAGCTGTGGGACATCGTTGGTGTGGAATGGAGACGCGGGGCGGGTGTTCTAGGCTCGGCTGTTGCAAGAAACCATTAGCTCCTAAGGGAATTGGAGGGAGTTATTATCTTGGTGCAATATACCGCCGAAGATTAATTAACTATGTTTAATTGTAAGTTAGGGCTAGTGCTGGAACAGGCTCAAGCCGATGGTAGCAATTCTGCTCTTTCATCAAAATAGTCAAAGAAATGGATTCCCCCCCCCTTTTTTTTCCCAGAACAGGCTTATATGAATGAAAAGATGAAACCCAGACTGTCTTTTGTAGTTCTGAATAGGGAACTAGAAATGACCATGGATTAATTAACACGGAATACAAAAGTATAATTTCTGAGCTGGTTTGAAGCTTTTTCTTCACATTGGTGATTAGCAACCACTATCTCCATGTGTTTCTACATCTTTAATATCAGATAAAATCTAATATAACCTATATTTATTATTTGTCTGTTGCCTTTATATTCTGCCTGTACTTTGGAAGCTCAAGGTGTAATGCTTTACAGCTTTTCTTCTTTTTTTCTCCCCCAACAACAACCCTATGAGGTAGATTTAGCAGAAAGATAATGACTGGCTTCAGATGGCATCTTGAGTCTGTTTCTCTCCCCCCGCCCCCTTTTAAACACCACAATGTCTGATTTGATTTAATGCTGGGTTCTGCTTTGTTTTTCATTTGGCTTTGTGTTTTCCTCCTCTGTCCCTTAACAACATCCTTAAGTTTATTGATTACATTCATAAAGAAAAAAATACTTTTCTGTTTTGGAAGAGTGGGGTAAATCAAGCATTTGAAAAGCTGGATTTTACTCTGGTGATCTCACCACTGAGTCTTGACCAGGCTATTCTTTTAGTTGAACTAAAGCTGGATGCTTTAAACATAGTAGTTTTAAGCCTTTCAGGATGTAGATAAAACTGTATGATTCAGGAGAAGGTGAAAAACTGAAGTCCTGTTGAAAAAAATTATAAGAAGGTTGATCTGGAGGTGGAGTTAGTTTTCATTCAGTATTTTTTTTAAAGAAACAAAGATGCTGGAAAAGACATAAATTGTCTCAAATGAGTAGTTTGGAAGCAAAACAGTAACATTTTTTCTTCCCCCTAATTTGGTACTTCTTTATTACAGATCCCCATCAGCTGTTTTCCCAGTTCTGGGAACTGGAGTGCATGCGGGAGATAATCTTGGGGCCTAATAGTGATGGGAAAGAAAATCTTTTGGGGAGCGAGTTAGAACCCCAGAAATGGTTGGTGGGAAATGGACCAAGAATGTCTTCAGTCTGCTTTGTCTCCAATTTCTACTCCCTTCACCCCAATATGCATAGACCAAACTGCCTAACTCAGTGTTTCTCAACCTTGGCCACTGGAAGATGTGTGGACTTCAACTCCCAGAATTCTCCAGCCAGCAGATCTTCCAGTGGCCAAGGTTGAGAAACACTTGAAGAAGGGCTTCAGTTTTCTTCCACATGTTTGTTAGAGCTTCAAGTGTGGTCCTAACTAGCCAAATTCTTTTTGGTTAGCTAGGCCCACTGACAGTACAGCTATCTATATTGTGACTTGTGTGCTTAGGCTATGCTCATAGACTTTTACAGGACTGCACCTTGTTTCAATGCTTGAGGTGTCGAAAACAAAAACCACAATTTAGGCAGAGCATAGGTCTTGAAGAAAGAAAGGGCCAAGTTGCAACCAAGGTGAAAAGGAGCAGAGAATAACCCATCGAAAAAGAAATATATATACCTGAGGTTTGAGAATGCTATTTCAAGTCAGGAAAGACAACACTGAGTAAACTAATAAATAATCTGGGTTAACACACATTTAGCCAACATATGATTAGCTTGTTGCATAAACACAATCACTGGTTTATTATACCATGATATATTGAAGCCTGCCTATTTTGCAAACCACAGGGACTGAATTTATCCAGAATGCTAAGCCCAAACTGAACAAAAAGCATTATGGCTTAGTGTAATGCATGAACCCACTCTATATTGGCCAGATAAAAAAGAATTTCCAATAATTTTGTGCATATTTTTGTCATTATGGTGGCAGTTCTTAACTTCAACCCAAAGTATCTAAGGGATTGAATTTATTGTAGAGATTTATTAAGGAAAAAAGCACTACAATTATTCAACTAGGCTAGTTCATAGGTAATTTTTCAAGGTTTCTTTTTCACCATGGAAACCACTTCTGTGTATGCAAACGTTTGCAGAAGTGTAATCATGATAACCAATGGTGCATGAATACCCCAACCACAATTTTGAGTTTCAGGTGACACTTTCCAAAGATGAGTGAGCCAGAAATATATTTGGAAAGAAAGAGTAATTTAAAGAAAAAATAACAAATCCTGTTGCATATGTTAACCCAGATTACTGTTGCATTATTAGCAAGGTACTCTTCATTGGGGATCTCTTTTTAATATAAATAATTAAAAATAAACACAATTTTAGATTTGTAAAATTTATTGCATTCTAAAAAACATTTGCAAAGTGAATTCATGAAATCAAATATGATTTACCAGCAATACCTATAACATTCGTAAGAGTGAAAAGGAATTGTTTTTACCTGGACATCTGGCTGACAGCCTATAGTATTTTTTTGAGCTCTAGGCCATGGAGATAAGCAATTTAAATAATTTCTGTTTAGAACAGCAGCCAGTATTTATGAGTAAGACGAAAGTTGCCTAAAGTCAGTCTAGGAAGCTAAATCAGCTCTAGTCTGAGTTATAAAAAGAGTAGTTTGCAACTTTTAAATCAAATGAAAGATACATTTTTTTGGTATTAATACAAATAAAGAGTAAGATACCCACTTGCTCATTCTCTGGGTGTAAGATCTTATTGCTTTTAAGAACAAAATACAGGCATAGAATCTAATTAAACCAGGCCATTCTTAGAAAAGATCATATCTAAGGAGAAGGGAGCAAGAGATGATCTGAGAAGTAAGGATCATCACGCTTTGAGCAGTTTTGCACCATCCAGCAAAGCTTACAGTGCTTTGCCCCCACTGAAAATTGTTTCTGTGCTTGAAATGGCATTAAGCTTGAGAACTGGGTAATAGAAATGGACCTCTGAGAGAGAATTTCTGATTTGCAGAAACAAAATTGACTCTGCGTACTTTACAGTGAACAAAGTTGGAAATAATCAGAAACACATTTTTGTGGGAATGTGGAAGGAAGTTAAACAGAATTCAGTTCTGTAATCAATTTGTGGAACCAAAATTCTTCTTTTTAAGTACATGTGTTTTGTACCTGGGTCTTGGGAATTTTCTTCAAAAAAACAAAACAACTCAAGGTAAATTTTGCAAATCTGAACTAATCTCTATATTTCTTTAGCAAACCAGCAGTGCGATTTTTTCAATCGTTGTGTGTGATTTTTCATCAGTGTCAAATGAATGCACTGTGTGAAGTCACTGTGTGAGTGAGAAAGTAAAGTGGTGAACAATAATATCCCCATCATTCAACTAAGTTCACTAGCAAGCCATTTTAATTAAGAGGCTCTCTCTCAGCCTCTCCTGTTTATGTGTCATGGGAATAATGGAAAGATTGTTGAGGAAATGCTTTTGAATATTCTAGGAACTACACTAAAGGTATATCCTCCCCCTTTTAATCTAATAAAGGGGATGTTGGTTGCAGGTGCTTGAGTTATGACCACAATTGGAAGAGGAACTCCCATTGTTAAGCTAGGTGGTCGTTAAGTGAGTCACACCTGATTTTATGACCTTTTTTTCTCAAATTCATGAAATCAGATATGATTTACCAGCAATACTTATAACATTCGTAAGAATAAAAAGGAATTGTTTTTACCTGGACATCTGGCTGACAGCCTACTGTGTTTTTTGAGCTGTAGGCCAGTGGAGATAAGCAATTTAAATAATATCTGTTTAGAACAGCAGCCAGTATTTAAAGGTAAGAAGAAAGTTGCCTAAAGTCAGGCTAGGAAGCTAAATTAGCTCTAGTCTGATTTATAAAAAGAGTAGTTTGCAACTTTTAAATCAAATGAAAGATACATTTTTTGGTATTAAAACAAATAAAGAGTTGTTAAGCAAATCCAGCTTTCCCCATTGACTTTGCTTTTGGAAACTGCCTCGGAAGATCGCAAAGACAATCACATGACCCCATGATGGTCATAAATATATGCTGATTGCCAAGCAGCCTGAATTTTGATAACATGACCATGAAAATTGAGTGATAGCTTTAAGTACAGGAATTTGTCATTAGTCACTTTTTTCATCAGCATCATAATTTTGAATAGTAACTAAACAAATGGCTGTAAGCTGAGAAGCACCTGTATACAGAGATATAATAATAGTGCAGTAGCAATTGGTAACTTTAATTGTTATGGCAAAGGTTAGTCTCGGAATCATTGCAGGAGAAGGACAAAGTGTTGGTTAACATTGGTTAATTAACATTGACCGGCTCAAGGTTGACTCAGCCTTTACAAGATCAGTAAAATGAGGACCCAGTTTGTTGGGGCCAATATGCTGACTTTGTAAACTGCTTAGAGAGGGCTATAAAGAACTGAAGTGGTATATAAGTCTAAGTGCTATTGCTATTGTTATTGGGAACTGGTGGCTAACCAGAAGTTATTGAACAGTATCCCTCAATATTTATTACAGTAGATATGTTTCAGTGACATTTGGAAGACAGCAAATGTCATACAATTGTTAAGTGCCATATGGTTAGCTGGTTAACCTTTTGCCAATATAAGAGACATTGCATTGTAGCGTCTAAGTTGGATTATAAATTAGCAGAGAACTAGTTTAAAAATATGCTGCTTGGCTTTGGAGCATTTTGTGGCTATGCATAGCACACTGAGCTGTATAAATACAAAGCAACTATAGTTTAACCTAGCAGATTGTGCAATGACAATCTGTATGATTACTTTCCAGACAAGCATGTTATGGAAATCCGGTCCTTTGAATCGGTGAGCAAACCATGGATAAGTTCAGCATGGGTAAATATATTGTGCAAACTCAGCGATTGTTTTTCTCTTTGATAAAACTGCCTCCCAGGATGGCTATCAAAGAATATCTGTATGCGGAATGAAGAAAATGTCTTTTTGTCCTTCATTTCAAACAGTAAAATGTCTTTGAACAATCTCCAACAATTAGGAATCAAGCTTGCAAGTTAAATTATGACTTCAGATCAGTCCTCGTGTCGCAGGCGTGTTTGGAGAAGCTAGTTTGATTTATATTAATAATCATACTGACAGAAATATGTATGCCTGTGTGTGGCCACGATTCCAGTATAATTATTCTAAAATAAGACAGTTGCTTTCGGCAAAAGCTATTTTTTTTTCATCAAGCATTTTATTTTGTATTTTGTAACTGCCCATTTTGTATTTTGTAGCTGCCTTTCTTTTTTCCAGGAAGGCAGGCAGGCAGGAGGATTCTGTGTCATTCATAAGTTAGCTGCTATAATGACATTATCTGACCCTAATAAAAAATAAAATAAAGTGAGTCTGTGTGATATAGTGGGCTATGTCTTGAGCAACTTCAGAGAAAGCCAGGTTCTGATCCACCGTCCTCAGGGATGGAAGTTCATCGAGTGACTTGGGATCAGAAACACTCTTAGGGTTGTTATAAGATAAAATTGGTGGTGGCTGAGCTGCGTATATTGCCTTGAGCTCCTGAAGGAAAGGCAGCATAGGTACCTAATTAATCAATTAAATCTATTCAGTATGTACAGTGGCTCAGGTAAGAAAATCACCTATAGACTTTCCCCTCCAAAACGTTGTCCAGGATATAAAAGGAAAACTCTTTGAGCATGACTTTCTGGTGAAATCTGCCATTTGACATATAGATTCTTCCTCCTGTGCTCGAATATTTCATTCTATTCTCCTTCTCCAACTTTCTGTCTCCTATCAATAATTCACCAACATTTGGGGCTACTGAGCATATTTAGTCCTAACCTGTCTCCTCCCCCACCTCTTCCCCTACCAAAAATTTAATCCTGCACATCTTGGGGTTTCACAGAACTTTTCTCCTCTGCATGGGTAATATCTTTTGCCTGCCAAGATATTCCCTGGGGGAAATAACCACTGGAAATAGTAGATGGAAATACAGAAAATCTGTTTCTCTGTGTATGAGTGAATGGGGGCTGGATATTGGCAGTAATGCTTGGGGAAGATCTGTCTGTGTTTCCATCAGCCACGCTTCTCACGTGGATCTGTCTGCCTTGCACACCCTCCAGGACCCAGAGCCAAGAAGGGGCCTCCCCACTCTTCCTGCCAGTGTCTGGGTCTGAAGGGGAGGGGAATTGCCTCTTCCTGTCAGGGATATAAACTCAAGCTTAGCTGACTTCAAGTCTGTATTTTCCTTCCCCTTCGCCAGAAAGTGGCAAAAGAGAGAAGTTTGCGTGTGCAAACTTGGAATTTGGGACCTTCATGCCTCCACCTTTTTTACAAAATAGTTTCTTTCGACTCAAGTTTCAGTTAGGGGAGGGAGAATCAGGAAAGCAACCAGGTTCTTGACTTTGAACTTCTTTGTGGGAAGAGGACCCCATGTCTGTCTCTCTGTGTGTGTGTGTGTGTGGTGTGTGTTGAGGGGAGGGGAGGCCTCTTGGGGGAAAGGACTTCCCTACCCCCAGGGCACAACACCTGTTTTGCATGAAAAAGTGCTGGAGTATCGCCTTGCCTTCCAGTTAAACAATCTGAAATGGCAGAAGGTTCCTCAAGAGCTTTCTATATCAAGAACTGAGCTGTCTAATTGGGAACAGCAATGTCTGCATCAGGCCAATTCAGAGTTGACAAAATACATTCAGTCCCTGACTTAACAACCATTCATTTAGCCATTGTTTGAAGTTTTTACAATGGCACTGAAAAAAGTATGACAGTTCCTCGCACTTACAACTATTGCAGCATCCCCACAGACATAGGAACACAATTGGGGTCCTTGGCAACCATCATGTATTTATGAAGGTTGCAGCATCCCTGTGTCATGTGATCGCCATTTTGAACCTTTCCAAATAGCTTCTGAGAAGCAAAGTCAATGTGGGAAGCTGGATTCACTTAATGACCTCACGCTCAGTGGCCGCAACATTTGTTTAATTGATCCCAATTGTAATTAAGTTGAGGACTGCCTGTCGGGTGCAGATTCTCAGCTTCTTCATCAGAGGTTAAAACACAAGGACACCAATAGAACTGGAAGAAAACTTGTAGCTGATGACGTTTAAGCCATGCCAGAAGTAGGTTATTCCAAGACTGCATTAAATACCTTCCTGTGTAGAATGGTTTAACCATTGGCCATTCTGTTATCTCCAATGTTTTTTAATCAGTCTGCCCAATGAAAAAATTCTTGAAACTTGAAAGCTTGCTCATGATTTCTGAACCTTGAGTTGGCTCAAACATGCAAGTTTGTACAGATTCAATTGGTTTAATAATAAAATATTTCTTTATTACAGATTGTTTCCCTTACAGCCAATATGACTGCATTTGTTTCAGGAATATTACTGAGTTTTCCAGATACCTGAATTATTGGCTTGAATCCACTAAATGCTGTTTTTATTTCTGTATATCCCTGATATATTGCATATACCTGCTTGTAACTTCTATAAGCAGAGGTTAAGGAGCCTCTATTTATCTCTGATAGGTGAAAAGGCATTCATACTGAATTTTAGTTCAACATTTCTTATTTTGGAAAGTGCTGGTGTTAAAGTACTCCAGTCTCTCATACAAGGCTGGACATTTGCATTTTGCAGCCTAAGACATAAGAATAATGACGCTTCCTTCTTTCACCAAATAGGGTGCTTAGTTACCCAAGAGTGGTTGTTTTATTTCTAAAAACATAGCAATAACAAGCCTTCCTTCTTCCCCCAAACAAAATAGTACATAACAAAAATATTTAAATGAGCTGATTTTAAAATATTTCAAATCAGTTCCTTGAAGTTGTTCTCTTATTATGGTATTTCCTAATGGCGAAACTAGTTCTACTATTAGATTAAAGGGTCCTTTAAATTTTTTGCAAATTTTTAAAGCCTTGCTGACTGATATTAGGTAAGGTGTTGAAATAATGGACATAAAGAAAGGACTGCTGCTACAAAATGACTCCATATGTTCCCTTCTATTCACCATCAGGCAGTTTCACCAGATAGCCATAAAAGGTACAAAGTAAGTCAAGATTAACAATGGTTTTGCTTCCCTCTCTCAAAGGAGCTTTTGGAAGTGTAATTGCTACAAAAGACAACCACACATTTTCATGCCTTTAGTTTAATAAGATTTTCTTTGTCTAATCATCACATCAAGGTCCAGCCTAACTTAGTAGCTTTTGGAATGCTCAAGAACAAAGAAGCAATCAGGAAATATTTAATAAAATTATTTAATCTGGACACAGAAGCAAGGTAAGGATGCACAGTTCCTGTGATTTCCCTGCAGCGTCTTCCAGCGTGAGATCTGAATCCAGAGTATGCCTGTGAAAAAAATGATTGTGACTCTTTAGTAGGTACATGGGTAGGTTTAAGGCACAATGGCTGTTTCTCTTGCTATTGCCCCCTCCTTCTTTTATAGTCAGTCTCTCTCTCTCTCTCTCTCCCTCTCC
>JANHFM010004594.1:59897-73989 GCA_032468115.1 Grayia smithii | reverse complement strand
GATGGTCTTAGGCAACCCCTGTGAAAGGGTTGTTCAACCCCCCAAAGGGGTCCCGACCCACAGGTTGAGAACCACTGTTTTAGATATTCTTAAAGGGTAGACCTCAACAGTGGATATCATAATAGTTAGACATGATGCAATCAAGGTATAAATAACACTTGCCAGATGGGGCTGATTCAGACATAGTTGCTATTCATCTAACAATATTTATTGTACTCTATAAGTATGATAAAAATGATACAAAGCATTCATATGCTCTATCTAGATTTAAGCTCTTTTTCTCTTTGAAGCTACAAAAAAGGAATCTGAATAATATGGCTGCTGAGATGGTGCAACGACTGCATTCTAAATAAATTAAAATTCTGACAATGTATACTTGGTAGTATTAAAACATTTAATTACATGCTCATATTATTCGATCCTTAATTGACCAATGACTATTATATTTTAACATGTCAGGCATGGAAGAGAATGATATGTAAATGACACAAACAAACTTACCATTAACTTACTATTGTGGATATTGTGGATACATCTTACAAATCTGAAATCTCGTCAAAATTTGAAAATCTATCTATGGTAGATTACCCTGCTTCTGATGCCAGCACTGCTGGCCAAGTGGGAGAGTTAATATTATGGTGTATAGAGATGATCAATTTACAACAGTTCATTTTAAAGTTACAACAACACTGAAAAAAGTGACATGATCTTTTTCCACACATACAACCATTGAAACATCCCTATGATCATGATCAAAACTCAGAGGCTTGCAAACAATTCCTATTTTTGACAGTTGCAGTGTCCCGGGTCATGTGAACAGCTTTTGTAACCTTCTGACAAGCAAAGCCAGATTCACTAAAATTGTGATACTAACTTAACAACTGCAATGATTCACTTAACAACTGTGGCAAGAAAGGTAGTAAAATGGGCAAAGCTCACTTAACAAATGTTTCACTTAGTAACATAAATTTTGGGCTCAATTGTGGTTGTAATTTGAGGACTACCTGTATATGGAAAAAATAGTAATACCACGAGTATATATAAAACAGAAGTCTCCTTTGATTATGACAACACTCCTATTATCAGGTCATCTTCAAACAAGAATTTGAACTGAAAATTACCCTATAAAAAGACAGCCAAATTAGGTACAATGTATTGTATGTTGAGAGACTATTTTGAGCAGAAATAGGTATCGAAAAGACAATGTGCAGGAGACAGAACAGTATCCTAGGTTCAGTACATGAGAGACAGAAGATAAATTAATCTGAAGAAGGCACGCTACCGACAGCGCGGGCAATGTAAAGGAAGCGATTCAATCGGACAACTATGGCGAAGACATCCACGCGTCTCAATCCAACTGTTTTCAGTTTACAGGGAGAAAAACGACGGCGCTATCATACCCAACGATTTCGAGAAAATCCTTCCAGGACGAAAGAGAAACCAACACAATTTCACACACGCGCCCAAAAAAAGCCTAATACTGTACAGAGACATCCCCGCGCCAAGTCCCGCTCACCTCTTTGACGGGAGGGAATTTTTTGCGGCACTCCAGGCTCAAGGCCCGTAGGTCGCCCTGCATATTTTCCAGCAGTTTCTTCACGGCCTCAGGGCTGCTGGTGCCGGCCATGGCTCTGCCGGGGAATCAGCAGAATAGCGTGGCCAAAGAGAGAAGGCCCACAATGACCAGCCGGTCGAGCCAGCCTCACCCGTCTTTCGAGGGGCGTCTCCGACTCAATAAATCCCGGTGGAAAGTATTGTTGTCTCCTCCTCTTCCCCCCCCCCCCCGTAGGGGCCGGTCCGGCCGCGTCCCAGTCCACGTCCACTTCAGCTCCCACAATGCCAAGCGTTGCACACGTCAGCCCCGCTTCCGCACGCGGAGCCTCGGGGGGGGGGAAGAGGCGGAGCGGGAGCGTTGGGCGACTCGGAGAGCGGTCTCCCAAGCGGCCCTCGGAGTCGGGTGGGCTCAATGACCTGGGTGTACTCTTGATTCCGCGCAGGTGGAGTGCCAATATCGGGACTTATTGGTGACAAGACTTAGTCCCGACACAAATGAAATATCCGGTATTTTCTTCAGCTACAGCATCGGCCTTGGATGGGTGTGTGTATGTGTGTGTGTCTGTGGTTGTAAGCACTGTTTTTCAGTTTGCTCTGTTAAAGATAAGGCGCAAGAAGTATATCTTAATTGTAGTTCAGTAGGCTTTGCTCTTGGGTAAGAACAGTATATATAAGATTGCCAGCTAACGAATAGGGTCAACAAACAATTGCTCTTTATTATACTTTCGAAATAGATCTTGCCTATTTTTTGACTTTTAGTTAGATTTGTTTCTGCTAGCATTTTGGCCTTTGATCCTTATTCATATTTATTTCACTTATTTCATGCAGTATAATAATGTACTTCCATCATAGTTCTAACATAACCTTATTCTTTTTTGCATTACCTACGGGCAGAGGTCTGGTGGTCTGTGGATGCTTTCCTTCTTTAGAATGGAAACTGCTTCAGGAGATTAATAAATGTCACTATGAAAATGCATATGTTGTACATTATCTTACAATCTGTATAATAAAGCAAAACAATGTCTTCTTGGTGATAACAAAAGCTTTTCCTTGGCTGAGTTTTAAAAAATACAAAAACTCAGGTATGTCATTGAATAGAAAAATTAGGCAACTCACCTTTAATTCAAAGCATTGCTCCATTAAAAATGAAGAGGGCTGTCAATGGTATCATGTGATATAGATGACTTTTAATAACATGACAGTAAAACAGTCATAATTAAGCTTAGGTTTATGCACATTATTAAATTGTCTGTGTTTAGTACAGCTATTCACATGCTTAAAAGTCTTAGCTTCTGAAATATTTTAATTATCATATCCTGTCACATAGCTTGTAATTGAATCTTACATTATGTTGAGGTAAGAATGCATATAGCTATTAAAGAAACTAAAGGTAATGCTGATGGAAATATATTATAAATATTAAGTAATAGCTCTTGATTTTATTCCATATATAAGTGCCGTTTTGAAATGAATTGTGAGACTTTGTGATATTGCTTTAATTGCTTTAGTTATTGAAGTTATTTCCTTTTGGGATTTTACAAGATAGGGAATAAGAAATAGTAAGCTAATGAAAGGCATAAGGAAAGATAAAACAATCTCAGTACTACTATATTTCATGGAGCAAAGTGGACATATGGGCATCTTAGTGACCATAACTTATGACCAAAATTCTTATCTTAATTGTCATCAATTGAGGACTACCTGACAAAACAACATCCAATCAGTATGAAGGCATATTTCTTACTCATATGTTCCTTACTGTTTAAAATAAGATTATGATTTGCATTTCTTGTAAGATGATTCATCTTTTTATTCTTCCAGACTGAAGGCAGACTTTCTTGGAATAGAGCGTTGGCCCTACCTGATACGATCCTTCTCGTTGCGTAGAGACAGCATCTAGAAATGGGTTGTACTTGTCTGTTGACCAATTAGACTGAGTCTGTCAAAGCTGTGTGGACCCGCCTCCTGTCACTGATCCCCAGCCTTTGGCTAAGTTGAAGACAGACCCCACGTGATAGCTCCGTAACATGTCCGAAATCAAGGGCCAGCCCTACTCTAGGGTGGGGCTGGATCCTGCCTCTACGCAACGAGAAGGATCGTATCAGGTAGGACCAACGTTCCTTCTCCATTGCAGTAGAGGCAGCATCCAGAAATGGGACATACCAAAGCAGTTGTATCCTTACGGGTGGGCCTGCTCCTGGCCTGAGGTGTCACCCCCATATGCACCCGCTGGAGTACCTGCCTCCCAAAGGCCGCGTCTTTGTCTATAGCCCTCTGCCTTCTTGCAGCCTCCTTTTCAGAAGCCTTGGAAACTTTGCCATGGCTTCCATGACGCTCAGTGCTATTAGAGGCTGTTCCCCCGCCCACGGACCTCTGTCCAAAGGTATCTGCCACACCGCCAGTCTCTGGGGCCAGGGGAAGCAAAGGACAATCAGCCGAAGCCAGCACGGCTTCAAAGGCTGTATTCGCGGCATTTTCGGCCATTTTAAAAGCCACGCTGCTCAATCGGGGCAGAACTCGCTGCTCTGAGCCTCCCTGCAGTTCATCTGCTTCCAGAGGATATGCCTGGCAAACGGGCAGGGACCAGGGTGCCTTAAGGGTCTGAAGCCCAAGGCAGGACAGTGGGTAGCTCTCCGCTAAGCGAAGGAGCGCTCCAGGTAGACCGGGCAGCCGACAGCCGGATTCCCTTCAGCTGTCAAACTTATGGCTCCAGCGAGCCGGCCAGGCACCGGTAGCCGCTCTGTAAACCTTCCCTTAAAAGGGAAAAAAGGACCCACTGTCCAGTCAAGCACTTCCAGGTGCTGTGCCACATAGCCACGTGGCCTTCAGCGGGCACGGGCTAAAGCCCTTCTCGCTGGAATCCACACTCTGCTTTGTCAAGTCTCTCTGGCAAGAAACAAGGCAGTGTGTATTCAAATCTCAATTGCAACAAAGGAACATCCAGCAAAGGGAAATTTAGTAAATTTAGGAGCAAAAATAACAACAACTTGTCTTGGTCAAGACTGAGTCAAAGGCTAGGGATCAGTGACAGGAGGCGGGTCCACACAACTTTGACAGATTCAGTCTAATTGGTCAACAGACAAGTACAACCCATTTCTGGATTCTGCCTCTACTGCAATGGAGAAATGACTAAAGCTAGATTGCAGTTCGTTACTTGTACTTCATGCACAGTTATATTAATTAAATTACTGTTACATAATACTTAGCTGAATATTATCAATAGCTTCAGTATATTTTCTTTAATAACTGGCATTTAGAACTAATAAGATCTTATGACTGGCATTTCATTTTTTTCCATTTCTAGTTTACTAAATGTAAATAGTAACTTTTTAATTATAGCTTCTATAATAGCTTCCTATTGCTAGGAATTGAAAATGACTCTATGGCACATAATCAGTCAATTTATGTTGTAAGATTTATTTTTCTGAAAATCAATTGAAACTATTTTCTTCTATTATATACTGGATAATGTTATCTTTATTCAAATTACTATGGAGTCACTAATTAAAACTCTTATTTGGTTGTTACTTATTTGCCATACGTGTGTATGAAAAGAATCCATTGTTCCATAATATTTAATGTGTGAAGGAATCTTTGTTAGTATTATAATTTCCTGTAGTAATTGATATTAATCATTCAAGGTTGTGCTGATGTAGTATTGAACTGAAGACAAATTGACTTACCAACAAGTTTAGAAAAATGAAATGTAAGCAGTTCTGCACCTCAGAATTTATTTGTCACAAAATAACAACTGTTAAAACATTAAGAGTTTGAATTTCTTAAAATTCAGTAAGCATGTCAGTGTAAGGCTATGATTGGCACTGGCGAGATCAATCTTTAACTCCACCCTGTTATAGAATCTCACTGGGTGGCTTTGGGCCAGGACGATTATATATTACCTGAGTTGAGCAAAAGGCAGAATGTTAATTTAATTAAATCTTGAACTTGCACAATATTCTCTGGAATCTGTTTGGTTTAGTTCCATTTCTATATGTTCTTTACTCTACTAACTACTGATGGCATTTATAAATTAAAAAAGATATTATGGTGAAAGGAAAACACCAATCTCTTTTTGAGTAATATAGAACAGAGTTTATTTTCACAGACTCAGTGGCTGCTGACCTTGTTCTGAAGTTGTTCTGAAGAAAGTAAAGATAGTGGTTGCAGAAGAAGGTTGAGGGAGATGCCTGAGAAAAGTCTGCACATATAGCATCGTTACTACCGTGTTTCCCTGAAAATAAGACCGTCTTATTTTTTTTTAACCCTGAAATAAGCGCTTGGCCTTATTTTCAGGGAGGTCTTATTATTTTGGGGCACGTGGAACAAGATGGGGCTCCTCTTGCTATCTTACCTGATTTCCAGCTCTGTTTAAATATTTTCAGGGAGAGCTTATTTTCGGAGGGACGCTTATTTTAGCGCATGTGTTCAAAAGCCCGATTGGGCTTATTATCAGGGGATGTCTTATTTTCGGGGAAACAGGGTAGGTCTGTACAAACTACCCCACCTTTTTATACTGCCTAGCCTGGATTTGACAATGCCCAGGCAGAGAAGATTGCTAGTCCTTAAGCCTTTCTCAGAGGGAAGTGAGCCAGCTAAAATTAGGGGTTGGAAAATGCTGTTACCTCTATAATCATAATACTGTTGGCTGTTAACTTTAGATACATTTGTAGGCAGGTTTACCTGAACATGCATATATATCTGTGTAGTTAACTAGACCATAATTCTGCTGAAATTAAACAGCAGAAACAGTAGAAAAAGTAGAAACAGTACAAAAATATTGAAGGCAGGTTAATGAAGTGGGCAGAGCAATAAAGCCTGATCGAACACAGTGGTATCTTGGTACTCAACTGCTTTGAAACTCATTTGAATATGGTACTCAACACATTTTGACAGGAAAATTTTGTCCCAGTACTCATTGTTTGTTTGGTACCCACAAACTAGAACTTGTTGGTGTCAGTGGCCTTGTGACTCACTATATTATTCTTTATGGGAAAAATCTGTTTGGTACTCATTGTGTTTAGTACTCATCATGCCTCTCAGAACTGATTAAGGATGAGTGCTGAGGTACCACTATATGTGTATTCCGATAAGATCTCTTTTTAAAGGACTGTTCAAAGACAAGGCAGGGGCCATGGACATATTTGGAGTTGGAAATGGGAGTGCTGTTCCAGGTAGCAGAGACTGCAACAGAGAAAACCCATTTCCTGCATCTCATCAGATGATACTGCCTAATCAATCAATTTGATGCATATTAATTCTTTCCAATTGTAAAGGGTGAGCAGAAACTATGGAGATCGTCCTTTAGACAGACACTCTGCCATGGATGAATTTATAGCTGGCAACCAACCCTTGAATTTCAATCAGAAGCTAATTGGCAGTCAGTACAAGTCATGAATCAGAGGCATTACATGAGTGTAGCCAGTACTGCCCATGGTACTGTATTCTGGACACTGCATCTTCAAAATGGTCTTTAAGGACAGCACCATATAGAGTACACTGCAATTATTTTTATTTATTTGTCAAGCATGTATAACAGATAAAAGTATAAACACGATTATGAATACATGAAATGGATACAAATAAAGGGGAACATTAGGACAGGGACGGTAGGCACGTTGGTGTGCTTATGCACACCGCTTACAAACCTTTTAGGAATGGGGTGAGGTTAACAGTAGACAGTCTACTGGGGTTTGGAGAAGAAACCAGAGTCAGGTAGTGTATTCCAGGCATTGACCACTCTTGCTAAAGTCATATTTTCTGCAATCGAGTTTGGAATGGTTTACCTTTACCAGTTATCCACAGGTGCAGTGATCCAGGTATGAATGACTTTCTGTAGGATCTCCTGGTCCAGGAATGGATGCAACTGGTGTACATGATTTTCCTGGCCACAATTTCTATCTGCTCTTTGAAGCAGGATTGCAGGTAACAAAAATCACTAATTGTGTACCAGTCCTAAATAGAGAGATGCGACCCTACTTAGGATTAAAGATCAAATTACCCAGTCTTGCTAGGGTTGAACCTGAGTTGATTTTACCCTATCCAAATTTTCATCACATCCAGACTTGATAGCTTTACTCATCCAGCCTACTGTAAGATTCATCTGCAGTACTGATGCTGCTTGAGATGATGAAACTCTGCAGTCTAATGGCTATGTTATTCAGAAAGGGTGAAGACTCCAAGTACTGTGGTACCTTACATTTCAGAGGCTTTGGCCACAAACATTATCTTCCTGACAGCATTGACTGAAGCTGATTATAAAAGAATAAAAAAACACAGCATCCCCACTCCTAACCTCTCTTGGGACTCAACGATCCCACAATCCCTAATCCCTCTTGGGAAGCGAAGATCCCACAAATCAGTGGTATCCAAAACTTTTGAGAGATCCAGGAGAAACAGAGCACCCCTCCCATGGCTCTGCTGGAAATCATCAAAAAGTGTGACCAGTATCCCAATAGTCTCCCCCAATCTGAAACTTGCCTGAAACGTTATCAATATAATCTCTTTTCTCCAGAATACACTAAAGACACAGCCTGATCACCACCTCAACTTTTTCTGAAGTTGGGTCCAGCATTCACTTGAAGAGGGGCACATTACCACCCTCAAGGCAGGCAAACTACCATTTGGACCAATTGGCTATCATTCCCCAGGTGGTCTTCACCAATCAGGAGGGACAGAGGTTAAGTAAAGTGGTTGGGCTTACAGTCCTGGAAACTCTGATTACTTTCTTAACAGTTAAGAGTCCATCATATTATAGGTTGAACATTTGAAATATCAGTTGAGTCAAATGTTTTAGCTTAGTCTGCATCATGATGTGTCAGTTTTTATGTTTTCACCAAAAACAAGTGTTCTAAATTAATTGCAGTTTAATTTAGCATAGAAAGATTGTATATTGCCTTGATTTATATATCACACTAATACATGATATGGTTTGGTTTTGGTCTTATGCCAAATGCACTTAATATGCAAACAACAACCATAGTTAAGCAAACCATGTCTAAGCAGGCTGTGAACCTAGTTTACAAGTGTAAATTATATAATTGTCCAACCAGTTTTATAAAGCAATGCATTATGTGAAAGATGTCAAATAAAATAGTGGTGAGGCATTTCTGAGATGTGGACAATTCAAATGTCAGTCTTATACATATTGCCGATAGTATTTTAACCAGTTCAGAAGAATTTAGTTCGGTGTAAGTATGAGTAGAATTGTCCCAGGTTTCACTCATTCATGCCATTGTACAGTTCAAAAAAAGACACATTTTTTCAGAACATTGATTTTCAGATCTTCAAGATGGCTGAAAATTTGGCTGTGGCCAATATTTGTATTTGATTCAATGATGGCATATTCGCTTTTAAACGAAGTGTGTTATTTCTACAACCACACAGCAATTATCAAAGATTTGAAAAAAAAAATCAAGAAAACTAAATAAGGCGTTGAATAGCTTTATTGAAATTTTTATAAATAAAACATGCGCATTTCAAATGTAAACCCAAGTGAACTCAAGTGCAGACAATTTTCAACCTCTGTCATGCAGGAGGCTAGCTTACATTGAAAAAAAGCAGCTTTAAAATACCAGGATTAAACACCAGCTTTTAATATCAAAGTATAAAGCAAAGCCATGTCCACAAACCTAATTTTATCCTGGTCAAATGCAATTTTAAACTTTTAAATGCTAACATAAATAAATAATTTACCAAAATGTGCACTCACAGAGTGAACTTTATTTACAATACACAATTTATAACCTATTGTATTTGCTTAGTTCAAGTGAAGATCATACTTTTTGCTTTAACAATGCTGGGACCTTAGGTAGTAGATATGTGAAGTGTGCCTCCACACTTAAGAGAGTTTCTATCAAAGACAGTATTGTATATGAATCAACAATACTTTTCTTCAACTATCAAAGGGAAAGCGGCAAACAAAACATTTCTAACGGTCACACTTATTTTTGGCATCCCATACTCCTTCAACACGATTAAAACCTAATTCAAGGTATGTATACTTTATCTACTTATTGTACAGGTTCTGACTCTTGAACATGCAAATGCCAATTCTTCTATATTAAGTAAAGTTACCTTTTGAGATAAGATGTAAGGCTATGGTGAATCCACCAAGAACGCACATGAAAAATTAGCAGACCTACCTCTGAACCAGTTGCCCATTAACAAATTTGAAGGCAAGTTATATGGAAAAGTCATCTAAGCTTGATGCACAGTCATTACTATGAATACAGTATACTATTAAAAATTGGAACCTATTACACTGTATGTAGTTTGTAAACTGTCAAACTACTAAAAATTGGGAGGAAGAGGGACTTACAGCACAGTCAAAATTTTTGGACTGACACCAGATTAAAGTTACGCACATTTTATAAACAAGATAACAGGGATTATGTTTACAAAGTAGATCCAACAAGCAATGAGGGATACTTACATTTAATTGAAAAATTCAATTCCTTAATGCAGCATGAAATCCAGAACTTGTTCCACAGCAGCAGTAAGATGAACATAATATTCTGGAAGATTACTTTACAAAAGGTTAAAACACCTTTTCCAAGTCATTTTATCATGATTAAGTTTCTTTTTAATCAACATTTGAGGGAGACACTTGAAAATCTGACATTCCAAGAATGTTGCTGCATTGAGTTGAATATACAAGTCAATGTTTTTGTTACTGGTCTAAGGACATATCCATTGAAAAACGGAGGTTTTGCAGTAATATTCTTGGGGTATTGAGAAAAAAAAAACCAAATCCACAAATTGTCAATATTAATCCAAAACAAAGAAACTGTAATTCATCCAGATTGCAGCAGAAATTGTAAAGGGATTTATTTTGATTTCCTATATAGCTTGTAAATACAAGATTGCAAAGATATTAGAGACAAATTCTAATGTTTTCATTGTTTCACTTCAGGTACTGCACAAGTTAAAATGTAACAAGGAATTTACATTCTGTCATCTGAAATTTCCCATCTCAGATTTTATTTTTAATTTGGTGGATAATTTCATTTTTTTAATTAAGAGCTCCCATCAGGAAGTTCTTCTCTGTATGGCTTCTAGTTCTTTGATTAATTAGTGTGCATACAATTTTCATTCTCTATATCATTGTCATTCTCATTACTGTCTTCATCACTCTCTAATGGAATGCCTGTAGCAGCAGAAGCACCTTGTTTAGTTTCCCGATCAAGAGGGAAAAAACCAGTTCCACTGATTGTGTCTTGTCTCTGATAGAAGAGCACATAAGCTGCTTTGGACTGCAAAACAAAGGGAAAATGTTAATTATCAAAGTTAAAATCTCCATTTTAAATTACTTAATTTTCAATTTTATTATAGTAAAATATATTCAAATGAAGGACAATACAATTCATTCTATTACTTTCATACATAAATAACTAGGCTCTACCTTTGGCAAATAGTTATACCAGTGGTGAAATGTAAAATGTGTTACTACCGGTTCTGTGGGCATGGCTTGGTGGGGGGGTAATGTGACTGGGTGGGCATGGCCAACTTTTGTTTTACTTTTTTAAAGCATTTTTTACAACCTATTCGCCCAAATAGGTTGTAAAAAAATGCTTTTAAAAGTTAAAAAAAAAAAAGGCTGTGACAATCACAGCTGAGCTGCCTGATTGTCAGAGACTTTTTTCTTACCTTTTAAAAGCATTTTTTACAGCCTATTCTGCCAAATAGGCTGTAAAAATGCTTTTAAAAGTAAAAAGGCTCTGACAATCACAGCTGAGCCCCGTGATCCTTGGAGCCTTTCTTTTTACTTTTAAAAGCATTTTTTTACAGCCTATTGGCTGTAAAAAATGCTTTTAAAAGTAAAAAGTAAAAAAAAAAGGTTCTGACATCACAGCTGAGCCATGATCATCGGAGTCTTTTTTTTACTTTTAAAAGCAGGAAGTAAGGACACCTGGGCCTGTGGGCAGAGCCTCGGCTGCCATTGCTACCGGTTCTCTGAACCACCTGCCATAATCGTTACTGGATCGCCCGAGCTGGTCTGAACTGGGAGGATTTCACCCCTGAGTTATACCGATTTTGTGCTTAATTCCTAGGGCTTTAGTAATGGTCAGATCTTTGCACATGGATAATAGGTGCAGAAGTAGCCCATCACAAGAATGCTCTTCTATGGCTTCTGCAGCCCCCCAAAACCACGGAATAGCACAACCTGTCTGTGATTTTCAGAGGCCCTGGAAACAGTGCAAGAAAACTGACCATGACAGAGATAAGAAAATTATGGGGAAGTGTATCAGGAAAACAGGATTAAGATGAAATTTAACAGTTTGTTCAGCTACTCCAGGTTTAACATTTTCTGTTAAACAGCGGTCCTAATAAAGGACCGCTTTATTAGGTCCTTTCTAATATTTCTATTCAAAGTATATTGGAAATTTTTATATGACTGTTAAGGAATGTTATCTATGTCTCACTCTTCTCTGACATTCAATATGCTACTCAATCAAATTTGATCACATAGAACTAAGCAGGGCAGGGAGATGAAGTTATTAAACTAACTTGAGGCAGTGGATAATCTTAAATACATTGGCACTACATATTACTCACTGAAAAAAAGACGACTAAAAATCTTGTTTAGACATAAGCTAAGAGCAATTGAAAAGCAACTCTTTTTTCCTAAATCTGCCAATAAAAATTTAAAATAACACTTGGGGAACATCAAGTTCTAGCAAAGAATGATTTTTACATATTTGTTTTTAATGGTGGAGCTAGCAGAGAAACATTTAAAAGGCCAAACATTTTGGAACATGTTACATATAGTGCTACTGATGCTTTCCATCAGTAACAAAAATTGATTCTTTTCAAACCTACTGTTACTCTAGGACAGTGATGGCAAGCCTTTTGGGCTCGGTGTGTCAAAAATTTGGAAAATGTCTAACTTGACTCTTCTGACGTGTCACCACAGTCCCCCAAAAAGTTCTTTACATATTCATTTAAAAAAAAAAACACAATCCAATCTTGTGTATCCACAGGAACTGCCACACACTGCTTGCCTTAGGATTTTGTTCTTGAAGTGGCTTTGGAGAATGCTCTTCTATGGCTTCTGCAGCCCCCCAAAACCATGGAATAGCACAACCTGTTCTGTGATTTTCAGAGGCCCTGGAAACAGTGCAAGAACATAGCCCCTCATGAAATTCCCAGTGTGTCCAGAGACTGCATGACAGCACACCTCATTTTCATGAGGATTTCATAGCCTTCAAAAATTACACAAGAATAGGGCATGCTATTAAGAATAGGGGTTGGGTGTCGGTTAATACTGGTATGTCACCCAAAATATTGTGGTGTGCAATGTTTGACATGTGTGCCATAGGTTTGCCATCACGGGACCTTACTTCCAGGAATAAACAACCATTCAAGGTTTGTTTACAAATTTATTGCTAACATTTCAAAGAGAACAGAATCTAAAAATGGAATCTGTATGCTGCATTGTTTTCTGAAATACCTCCTAAGGTCCATACAATGATATTGGATGAAAAACATTTATCAACTAAAGGTATAAAGTATTTTTGCTATATGAACAGGATAAGAAGCAAGGGTACTTTGGTTTTCTGGATGAAATTGACAAGATTCACTTACAGCATTTATTAATGGTGCTTTTGGTTTACATTTCTAGATTGGCTGCATGAGCCACAATACAATGCATAAAGTTTTATATTATAATGTGTTTTATAGCATGGTAAATATTACTTTTAATAGATTATATAAGCAAGTCAGTCTTGTTTATGTGCAATAATGCTATCTTTTTCTGGAAACTGATACTTGCCACAATTTGTTCTTCAGATGCAGTTGACACACTGCTATCATCAAAGTAGTACCACTTCCCATCATCTTTATTTTTTGCAAAAGCAGTATCTAGAATAAGAAAAACCATTTTACTCAAAATGCTAATAACAGCCATAATAGAGATAAAGTCATACATATAAAATACATTACTTACAATGCCCTCCTCCCATGCCTCCATAGTGATTTGACACTGCAATCAAATTATAGCGACAAGGTCCAGCATTTGGATTAATTAGGAATTCGGACATATCCAAATCACTATTTTAAAGAAAAAATCAAATGAGATTAGTTTTCAAAAAATATATTAGTAATTATGATTTTCTTCAATACAGTCAGTGAAGCCCTTGTTTTAGATTCTAATGCAAAGCAATAAATGAATCACACTAAAAATCTAGGAGAATGAAGATTTTGTAAAAAACTACAATAATTTATCAACAGATATGGTTTCTAAAATAATTTAGCCTGTCACACTTCTTGTTAAGGTCAAGTTAAAATGTTGGAGTTCACTTTGTGACAACAAATCTCATACCATATGTAAACATAATAATTGTACAAGGAAAGAACATATACATTTGCTTTGTATTTCTTGAAGGAAACAATATAAATGTACTAAATAAAGTGATTATTTTAAAGTTCGTTTTCCAATTATTTTTGAATGTTTAAAAAGTTTTTTTTTAACACTTTCTCTTTCAGCACTCTCTTCTTTAGCCTCAGCACTTTCACTTTCCTCTTTCTTCTTCACCACTTT
>JANHFM010004594.1:23112-37387 GCA_032468115.1 Grayia smithii | reverse complement strand
CTTGAGGTTTTTGCTGTGGAACAATACCTTCACAACTTCATTTGCTTTTTCTGGGAAAGAATGTTAATCACCATACAAGGTTACAAAGGAACATAGTTGATATATATGATAAATTATCAATTCCAATACGTAATTCAGCATGGGATCTTTATATGCAGGCTGCCAATTAAATATATATTACATGACCTGGAATTCAAAATGTCGTGTATACAGTTGTTTTTACTGGTGCACTAAACTTTTTATTCAAGGGAAAACACTGATACATCATTAGTGATCTAAAACTTATAATATTGAAAATATGCAATATAAACTTGAAACAGATATGACAAAAATATTGTTAATATATTCTAGTCAGGGAGTAGGAAAATTAATTAAGGTACTGAACTTATATATAAAAATAGAATTTTTATAAATTTGTGAAGAAACAATTTTAGTAGTAAAGCAGAAAAAAATGCTTAATATTTATGTTTTTTAACAACCTCTCCTAATTTTTTCCAGTACTTTGCCTACAATATTATGAAAACAATCAAGTGAATCATCAAATCAATTTTGGCAAGGGTTCTTATTTCTTTGGGTTTGAGCATCACTGGTCAAAATTTTTAAGCTCCTTTTAAATTAAAATTTTAAATTTTAATTACAACATCCACACAACTGATACATTCTTGTTAAAAGAATAGTTATAGTAGGAAGCTTATTTATGATTTATGAAATTAGTAAAAATAAAACATTGTTTTAGTGTATCAGTGCTGTAAAGTGAGCATCCTGGAAGTATAGAGGTTGCACTTTGTATTGCTGAAATAAAACAGTAATATAACAAATTCAGAAAGTAGTGTGAAGTTATAAAAGTGCTGATTTATAAAAACAATCCATCAAAATTGCATGCTTCATAATTTTCTTTACATTTTAACTGAGTTTATATAGAGAGAAACATTTAATCTGATGCTTTGGAGCACAAGAAAAATAAGCACATTTAGGGAATTTCAGCCTATTTTATTCATTAAGTAAAGTATTCAGAAATTTTCGGGGTAGGGGAAGAGAAGCATGATATCATACAGGCATGAACAGTGTAACATGGATTTTTAAAAAAAAATGCAGTGTAATTCAACTCCCAAGAATCAAGCAAGAAAAATAATGTGTTAAGGCACATAGAATCACTGTTCAGAGTGAGATTGATGGTATACTAATTTAATAAATAAATAAATAAATAAATAAATAAATAAATAAATAAATAAATAAATATGAAGCAAGTTATATAAATAGAATACCAGTGGAAAATAATAGTGTTTTAAAACAATTACTTTTTTAGGCCGATACATAGTAAAATACAATGACTGTATGTCTTAAATGCTGTATTAAAAATGTATCTGTGAGTCAATATTAGGTAAAAGGATATTCTAAAATAGATCTGTAAGTCTTTATCAATAATTATGATTGAATAAATTAAGATTTAAATTCCTACGAATTCCGCACAATTCAGTTCCAACTATGTTCATGACAGTAGCTTAAAAACAAAAGGCTAATCACAATCTATCACAAATGGATCCCTTACATTTCTACTCAAAAAATCAGCCCAGATGAATTGTGGAGTTTTCTCTCACCAAAATGACTATATCTTATTTTTTTTAAAAAAATAAAGAAATCAGGAAGGAGGCGGAAAGAAAACTACAACATTGTATTAACTTAATTAAGAAACTACTCTTAAATTGCATTAACTTAAAATAAAAAAATACTAGCTGCTAGTTATCAGACAATTTCATCAAATGGAAATACAACTGCCCTTTTTATAGCAAAGACAGGACAATTTTATAGTTTCTGAAATTTGATATTATATTTTAAAATGAGATTTCAATAGATAATAACCGTCTCATAACTTTAGACATTGTGCTTTTTCATATAACATTATCACTATTCTAATAAAAGGATAACATCAATTGAGGCCTGGTTTATATACATCAAAGAAATAATTTTTTGAGCTTATGATACACACACACACACACACACACACACACAGTACAATAGACTACAGTTAAATACATGTATTTGTCTAACAGAGAGTTGGGGCTACTCACAATTAGTAGAAGCACAAATGCCACTTCGCCCCATACGAAAACTCCCTTCTCATAAATGCAGTATTTAACTGGAAGATATTGTATAAAATATTTAGAAATATTACTATGAAACACTAAAACATTTTAACAATTGCGTCATAGCCACAAATTTTGAGAAGCAACATTGTAACTACCATTTTTTCCCAGTATGTCTATCAGAAAGCAATAAGCCTAGCAAAAAGCATATATATATATATATATTCATATTTGTAATGAACTGAAGAAAATGCAATGCATTTATCATATACAACTTCAAATGTACTGAAGTATTTGGCAGACAATGTTTTAAAACTATTGTACTATATTATATTTCTGTTAGGGAAACAATTAGAAGTGTGCTATAGTAACAATATGAAGTATATGCATAGCTTTCATCATTACACATAATGCACATACTTCAAAAAAAAATCACAAAAATCTGAAACCTTCCCAAAACTAGGAGAAATCCCTAAACTAGAAGAACCTGATCAACAAGTTACATGACTGCTGTTGCATGTGGTCCTTTCTTGCTAAAGAATTTTCTTAATGTAATGGTCCCAAATCAGAAAGTGATGCTACAAAGCATGTTACCGTTCTTAGGCTCTGAGAAGCAAAGCAGAAATACTTCTCTCAACTCATTAGGGATTTTGTGTTCTTTAAGTCTTGGTGCCCCCTACATTTCCATAGCAATAAACTACATCCAAGTTATTTTTCTAGACTTATAAACAATCTCTTTTTGAAACTTTACTTGGATGATTAAAATTAAAAGTTCTTTAAGATACAGTGCTTACTTTCTGTTGTTGATGTTGTTATAATTATTTGATAGAGATGGAGAGATCTTTGGTAAAGTTGGAAAATTGGATGCACCTGG
This sequence comes from Grayia smithii, assembly GCA_032468115.1. Lineage (NCBI taxonomy): Eukaryota > Metazoa > Chordata > Lepidosauria > Squamata > Grayiidae > Grayia > Grayia smithii. The sequence goes on along the minus strand of JANHFM010004594.1, from coordinate 34,429 downwards.
GGACCTTTAAAAATATGAAAATGTTAAATTAGATAAAAATGTTGAGATTGTAAAATTAATAATGAAAAAGGAAAAACTAACATGAAGCAATGTATGTGAATAATAAAAAAAAGATTTTATGATCAAAGTAACAAATACCCAAGTACTCCAACTTGCCCATTTTCAAAAAGCATTAAAAATATCACTCAAAAAGCATTAAAAAAATTATCATGTTTAAAACCCTCAATCAAATCATAGGCATAAATGGTCAGCCAAATCCCAAATTAGGCTTTAGCAAAAAAAGCGACCTGTACCAAAAATTAGTTTGGACACTAATGAAAGACATCACTTCTAAAAACAAGGCTTTTTTATTTTATAATGCAAGTTATTAATAAAGATGCATCAATATTGTCAAAAAATTATGGAAATAAGAGCAGCTTAAAGCACTTGTTCACTTTGTATTTTAGAACAGTGATTCCTAATTTGCTTAGGTCACATACCCTTTGAGAATCTGATAAAGAACATAGACCTCCATAGAAAAATGTGCACTACTATTTTTTACATACAATTTATTGTATTGCACTGTAAACTTTTTCTTAATGAAGAATATAAAAAAGACTTTTGAAAATTGTTGTTTCTCCCATTTGTTTTTCATGGCAAAATGCCCAGTTCCTAAAAAAAAAACATTATGTAAATAAAACAAAAATAAAGTTTAATTTTCCTCTAAAGTGAATTTAATGAGAATGTAATGAGATGTTGCTTGGCCTCAATCAGATGTTGAAATTGAGTGAGGCATTTGATATGACAATGTGCATGTCATCTCTGATATCTGAATTATTTTGATCTTTTTTAATTTTGATGCAATTTTAAAGTATCTGAGCAGAAATAATTTTCAAAAGAGTTCTGCAGAATTTCCACGTTTGCAGATACCCATGGAGAATCTGACAATACTTTGTCTGCATCCTGTAGAAGTTCTTCCTTCAGCAATGGAAAGTTGATATAGTTGTCTACTTCCAAAGTTCTTTCAGAATGACAACTTGGCCAAAAGAGTTCATTGTTTTTTTTAGCTGCATCTATAATGGTGTCTAAAAGGCCTTATGTCTTATTCAGATGGCTGAAAATATCTGCTAATATTCTGTTAAAAAATGAACAAACTGCTCTCTATAAAAACTGTTGAGATAGGGCTTTTCTTCTGTCTCAAAAAAAGTTGCCTAATCTTCAATGAAGTGCTTCAAGACTTGTTCAATAGAAGCTAACAAAGTTCTGTGTATGAGAAGAACTTCTCATTCTGCTCCTCTGTCTTGACAAAGCTTCTTGGAAAGACAATGATTTAAAGCCTTGGCTTTGAATTAATGACTGTTGTGGGATCAGGAAAGGTTTTGTTCAGAACTGTTAGCAGATTCCTTGATATCAGTCCATATTGATGTATAAAGCAATGAATCATGATGATGTGATGCTTTCTTCACGAAGCAGCAAAAACAAATATGTTTCCAAAAATCAAAGATGCTCCATTTGTGCACCAAGTAGCAAGGTTTTTCCTTTTCTGTTCATTTTGGAATATCTATAGCATTCATAGTTCCTAAAAGAGACTCACAAAATTGGAATTCTACAGTGGAATTAGCACCACATAATAGGTGAAAACTGGGAGGTACCTGCAGTGAAAAATGCATGTTTCTAGTTTTTATCCAGTTATATTTTGATGGGAAATAGTGTAGCTGCCATTTCCTCCATGACATCAAAATATTATATGAAATTTTAGTGATGACATCATTCGAAATAATGCTGCTTCCATTTTTTTTCTCATTCTAAACCACAAGCCACCAAATTCTACTCAAATTTTAGCTTTTTAAAATTGAATGTTCTTATCACAGAAAAAGAGCCTCATTTATGTATTTTCAGAAAAGACAGACTGTGACCTGATCTAAACAAAAACACATATCCATAATCATGAGGGCAGTATAGGTTATCTTTAAACGCTAATAATGAAAACTGTTCTAAATGTTATGGCAAGACTGTGATATCTAATCACATATAGTAGCAGTGGAGAGCTGAACTCCTTCAGTAGGATGAAGAAACCAAACCAAACTATTGAGGTTTTTGGCATCCTTCCTGCATACCACTGAAGGAATTCCCTTCTGTGCACAGAGGGAGCTGAACTCCTTTGACAGACAACTCTTTCAGCCATCCCCCAGAGATGAGAAGAAGTCAAAATCCAAGCAGGGAGTGGAGAATCAGCATATAAGGAGAATGGAGTATTTCAGGTGGGTCAGGGAGGCTCTGGGAACCCTGGTGTAGGTTTTGTGCAAGTATCTCTTTACTTAGGAGCTGTAAATCCTGCTTGGATTTTTGCTGGGAAGACTTTCAGCTATTGAGTGGAGACAGCACACTAAGAAAAGCAGCATGGCATGCCTAAGAGGGATGCAGAGGTTCTGGGAGATCTGGTATAGACTGCATGCAAAAGTGTCTCTCTGCTCAGGGGCTGAAAATGCTGTTTGGATTTTGGCAGGGAGGACTTTCAGTTCCTGAGTGGAGGATCCCAGGTTCTCTCACACTCCTTATCTGGGATTCTGTACATTTAACGACACACACAATCACTTAATAACCAACACTTATGGTCCTTTCAGCTTGACCATTACTAGCCGGATGAAATGTGCTACGAGAGCATGTCGGATTCCCAATTCAGCTAAGAACCCTTGAATAAAGTAGCGGTAAATTGTGGCCCATTATCCGACACCAGGATATCGGGCAACCCATGGGTGGCAAACAAGCATCTAAAAACCTTAATTACTGCCTCAGCGGTGGTTGACCCCATCAGTACTATATCCAACCATTTGAGTATGCGTCAATAACCATCAGAAATGTCTGACCATGGAATGGGCCAGCAAAGTCTACATGTACTCTAGACCATGGTCACTCAGGCCATTCCCATGCATGTGCTGGTGCCTTTGGGGGTGCAGCCCTGGATTCTTGGCACGGAGTGCACGTTGCAGCCTAGTCTTAGATCTCCTGATCCATGTTTGGCCACCAAACATAACTCCTGGCTAGGGCTTTCATCTGTACTATTCCTGGATGGCCCTTGTGCAATGCCTTAAGTACAGGAACCCGCAAACTTTGTGGTAACACAACCCTTTGTCCCCACAACAGACACCCCCCTGCTCAGATAGTTCGTATTGTTTCAAACGGCTTGAATTTGTCGCTGAATGGGCCTTTGGGCCACCCCCTCCACACCCAGTTCAAAATAGTCCGGAGGGTGCTATCAGCAGCCAATCGCTTCGCCACTTCAGCGGAAGTCACAAGTCCCAAATCTAGGCAGTCAATGAGGAGGACAGGCCCCCGGGGCCGGGTCGTCGACCAAGTCCGGCAGCGGGCAACGACTAAGAGCATCAGCATGTCCCAAAGACCGTCCTGGCCAATGCAGTAGTTTATAGGAATAAACTGCCAAAAAAGTAGTCCAGCAGGTAAAGCAGGGGGAAAATGCGATAGGAGTAGGCCGATCCCCAGCTAGGAGTCCCAATAGAGGCTTATGGTCCATCACCAGTTCAAAAGTCCTCCCAAACAGGCACTCGTGGAATCTCTTGACCCCGGCCATGGCAGCCAACGCTTCCCTGTCCAGCTGATATAATTCTGCTCGGCCGGGGACCAAGTTCGGGAATAGAAGGCAATTGGTGCCTCAGAACCGTTAGGTAGTTGATGTCCCAGAATGGCCCCCACACCAAAGGGGGATGCATCGCACAAAAGCACCAAAGGCAACATAGAATTATATTGAATGAGAAAGCTATCCTCAGAAAGGAGTCGCTTTACTGCCACAAAAGCAGCGGCCTCTTTCCGCCTCCAGACCCAACAGCTATCTTTTGCTAGCAAGCGGTGAAGGAGCTCAGCAACTTTGGCCTTGTCTTATAAGAAAATGCTGTAAAAGTTCAGCAACCCCAAAAAGGCCTGCAGGTCAGTCCTGTTCTTTGGAATGGGGGCATCCCTAATTACCTTGACCTTACTCTTTGCTGGGTGAATCCCTCGACCGTTGATGCAATACCCCAAGAACTCAACTTCCCAGACTCCGATGTTGCATTTGTCTTTTTTAACCTGGAGCCCAGTGTTCCTAAATTTTGTCAAAACTACCCTCAATCTAATGCATAATTGTTCCTCCGATTCAGCGGAGATTAGAACGTCGTCAAAATAGGGTAGCACCCCAGGAATATTACTCAGCAGACGTTCCATAATGCTCTGGAAAACCCCTGGGGCAAAGCTAACCCCAAACTGCAGCCTGGTACACTTAAAGGCATCCTGGTGTGTAACTATTGTCTGTGCTTCAGCGGTGACATTGTCCACCGGCAATTGCTGATATGCCTGTGCAAGGTCCAACTTTGCAAATATCTTTCCTGAACCCAGTGAGTGTAGTAGGTGCTGAACTATGGGTACCGGATAGGCACTTTGTTGTAGGGCCTTCTTAAGGGTACACTTATAATCGACACAAATGCGCACTGACCCATCCCATTTAACTGGGGTCACTATTGGTGTTTCCCACTTTGCATGGTCCACAGGTACAAGAATGCCCTGCCTAATCAGCTTGTCTAGCTCAGCGTCGATTTTTGGCTTTAGTGTAAATGGGATGCAACGTGGCTTCAGGCGGATTGGAGCCACCTGGAGGTCAAGGCTAAAGGAAATGGGGTGCCGACATACTTGCCGAGCTCCGGCCGAAACACGTCCTGAAATTCGCTTATTAGGTGATCGCCACATGAGCTAGTGACAGCGTTGATGTCTGTGATGCCCATGTCCAGGGCGTTGAACCAGTCCAAGCCGAGCAGGTCTGGTAGCCCCCCCTCGACCACGGTCGCCGACAGCGGTCCACGGAATGCGTTGTACGCCACAGTGAGAGTTGCACAGCCCAGCACTGGAATTTGGTTCCCCTGGAAGTCAGTGAGCTTCAACTTCCGGTGCAAAAGTTATTTCCGTTGTAGATTTGGCATGGCTCACCTTAGGGTATACCAGGACAGAATGGTCACTGAGGATCCCTTGTTGACCTCCATCTCACACGGGGATCCCTAAATGTTAATAGTGACTTTCAGCTTTTTTCGGTAGGCTAAATTAGCCTTGGCAACCCTTATTCGAGTGGTGTCAGAAGCGTCGGTGTCACTTCTGTACTGGCATGGTTTCCAGACCTCCTCCTTCTTCAGCCTGGGCTGTTCCACTTGGCAAGGCTCTGGTGCTGGTTGGGCTCTGCTGGGCATACTAGCCCTGCAAACTCTTGCCAAATGTCCTCTTTTTCCACATTGGCGACATGTGGCGTCTCTGAAACGGCAGAACGCCCAGGAATGCCAGTCTCCACAGCTTGCACAGGGTGTCTTGCGAGGAGTTTGATCTCCCGTCTTCCATGAATCAGTCTGGTAGACCTCTTCTTCACTGGTCCCTGACTCGTCAATCTGGTGGCTCTTATACCCTAGTGGTCGCAGGTGCAGTGGCAAATCTCTGCAATGATTCAGCTGCCTTGGTTGACAATTCGGAGTCCCGAGCCTCATTGAGAGCACTCTGCAGGGTCAAGTTTGTTTTTGCCAATAAACGACATTGTAAGCAACAGTCTTTCACACCGCAGATTAGCTGATGTAAAAGAATATCATCTAAGTCCTGGAACTCGCAGTGTGCTGCAGCTTTTCTAAGGGCGGCCATGTACTGGCTTATGGACTCGCTGTCCTGTTGCATGCTGCGTCTGAATTTGTACTGCCTTATGATTTTGGAGGGAGCCAGGGCGAACTGTGCCTTCATCTCGTTTTGAAGCACCTGTCACGATATCGTTTGTACCGAGGTTGGCTCGCATAGTGACTCAGCAATGTCGAATACATCGTGGCAGCAGTGGCTTAGGAATAACGCCCTTTTTCAATTGTCCGACAGATTAAGGAGGTCGTTGGTCTCCAAAAAACACTCGAACCTGGCCATGTAGGTAGCTCAAGTCTCTTTTTCCGGATCGAAGGGCTTCGGTGGGTGAAATGCAGATGTATTTGCCACCATTTTGCTAGTTGAGTTCGGTGCGCAGAATCGCCGCTTCTCTCGACCGCCAGGCTGGGTTGCTTGCAGTCAGCTCTTTTACTTTGTCTTCGATCCCACCTTCATCTCCAGTGTTAGATAGGGCGAATGAAGACTCAGAGAGTGACTTTCCAACAACAGCTCTTTATTTGCAATACTCAGCAACCAATGAACACTCGCTGGCGCAGCCAACTTATATACGATATCTCAACCAATCAGCATTTAATATTCTCCCGCCCAAATGGAGGACCTTGGTAGAAATCTCCCGGCTAGTGATTGACAGTCCCAATATCTAACAACTAGACTGTTCAGATACCATTGTTTCTTTTTTCACAAACAATTCTCCAATATTAGAAGGAAAAAATCATCCACAGATCATTTTGTTTAAAAATTATAAAATACTCCAGAGATTAATAAATTCTGTTTAAAATCCCATAACAACAGTACTGAGTCTTATTTTTTAAACACCACAACAATTAAAAGTAATCTTTATCAGTAGTCTTTAACTTTTGACCACAATTGAGACCAGAATTTCTGTCACTAAGAAATGTGGTCAAGGACGTCACTAAGTGACAGCATGACTTAGGGATGGCAATCCTGGCACTTCTGTTGCTGTCATTAACTTAGAATTATAACGTAAAGTACCAACTCCAATTGAAGCCATTCCAGGCTTGGTCTCCCCCAGCTCAAGCTTCGGTAAAGGGACTGCCTCCTCCTCTTCAACTCCCCCCACTATCTGCCCCACCTTTCTGCCCTTTTAGCTGCTCTGCAACGTGCCTTGCAGGGTGGCAAATAGCTCCAAAACCGCATGGCTCTGGGATGGCTTGCTGTACTGCAGCTCAGGGGCTTCTTGGTGTGTCGTACCTCTAGGATTGCAACAAGCAGCATGGTGCAAAACAAATATACAAAGAATGAGTGTTCTTTGGAGTCCTAAATGTAAATTTTATAAAATGTTTAAATCAAAAGCAATGAAGAACACCAGTAGAATCCAAGGAAAGTTTCTAATTCTGATTCTATATTAGGCTAGAAATAATTATAAAAAGTAAAGAAACACAGTTCTAAATTATGTGATACTCAATTAAAATAGTGAAAGGTACAATAGTGAAAGGTACAATTCCAATCCTGCCATGTATTAAATCCATAGAATCATAGTATTATGGTATCATCTCTGTCATTCTTCTGTACCTAATCTGTTGATATTTCCCTAGAAATGCACAGTACTCTACATCTGGTGTCTGGTGTTAAATTTATCAGCATGAACAAATATAAGAAAATGATATTTCAGTCAACTACATTGTCCTGTCATTTTCATTGCTGCAGTGATTTTGAGAACATAACCAAGATTTTGTAAGTTAAAGAAAACACATAATGGTGATGGTCTATATCACTTAAACACCAAACTCTAAACCAGGGGTCTCCAACCTTGGCAAGTTTAAGCTTGGCGGACTTCAATTCCCAGAATTGGAGTTGTTGCCAAGGTTGGAGACCCCTGCTCTAGACTATCTAGAGATACCTAGACTATCATCTTTCTATTAAGAGTATAAGTATCTTTGATACTGATACACTTTGACAATCACTATTAGAGTATCATCTTTTTATTCTCCTCTGTTCCTGCTTTAAGCTGTCAATATTCTTTTGAAAATACAGAGGTCCAGGTGTGGACTCACACTTTATAAATTTATCAACATGAACAAATATAAGAAGCAATATTTCAGCTGACTACACTGTCATGTCATTTTCGGTGCTGAAGTGACTACTAGCCCATCCCTTTTATAACACAATTGCTCTTCCTCCTGGTTTGTTCCTAGATGCTCTATGTTCAACACAGTATTTACTTTGGCCTAAATTGGCTGCTACATTTAACATAGGTATATAAGCTTCCCATATGAAAAGCCAACTAGTTTCTATTCAGACTGGTAGATAGAATCTATCAATCAGAATAGAGCTGGAAGGCATCTAAACCACTTCACATAAATGGTTGTCCAGTCTCTTCTTGAAAACCTCCAGTGATGGAGCAGCCACAACTTCTGGTGGCAAGCAGTTCCACTGGTCAATTGTTTTGTCTTGTTTCTCCCATCCTGATAATGATCATCTGCATAATACAGTCTTTGACTTAAAACTGTTTAATGATCGTTCAAAGTTACAACAACACTGAAGAAAGTGACTTTATGACCATTTTTCAGACTTATTTATTAAATTTATATGCCGCCCAACTCCCAGAGGACTCCGGGCAGCTCACAATAAAAAACATAAAAGAATTACACTATACAAAATTTAAAAGCAATTTAAAATAATAAAACAACAAAAGAAACATTCATATCCCGTCGGGGGCCGGATCTCGCTAAATCATAGCAGTGAGATCAACAGCCCCATGCCTGCCGGAAAAGCCAAGTTTTGACTGCTTTGTGGAAGGTCAGTAGGGTGGAGGCAGTCCAGACCTCGGGAGGTAGTTGGTTCCAGAGAGCTGGAGAAGCCACAGAGAAGGCCCTTTCCCACGGGCCCGCCAGCTGGCATTGTTTAGCTGACGGAACCTGGAGGAGACCGACTCTGTGGGATCTTACATTTGGTCCCTCTGGAACCAACAGTTTATCAAAACTGGGTTTGTCCAACTAAGACTGGCCATACTTTAAACATTTCCCCCAAATGTATTCCATGCAAACCCATGCCTCATTATACAAAGGGCTATACAATCATGTTGAACCACTTTTTCCTCTTACCAAAAACAAACAATCCACCAACCTGTTAAATACAAAAACAAATTGTTTATTTTTAGGATTTTGAGCTCTTTGAAGATTTATTTCAGCCTTCTGTAACTTGGCATCTGTAAATTGTTGATCACCCCCAGAATTCACAACTAGTCTGGGAATTTGATTTTGGAAGTTGCAGTTCAGGTCTATGGATCACATTAAAAAAAATAGTTTTATGAATTGATGAATAGAAAGGATTTTGATTTTATTTGCAGCCTATGAGTTCTTTTTCTTACCTAGGTAACTACTTTTCTTCCATCTGATTCACTGATGTGCAATTACTGATAGCACGTCATGTTTCCTAAATCATTAGAAATATTAATGTTTGTGAAAATTTTGTGCAACTTGAACTATTATTTGATAGGGAATGTAAACTCCAATTTAATTAAGCATGATCAAGATTCATTGAAACCAAATGGGTGAATTAGCCAAAATGGAAGATGGAGATGAAAGATAGGAAATGGAGAAAAGCCCCCCTAATCTAAATGGGTAGGGAACATGAACTACAGGTAACTTTGATTGGATTAGAATGTATTGGGAAAAAAAACTAATTTAGAAGGTGTGATAATTGCTATCAAGAACTAATTCAAATTAGTCATAAAGACTTGTTGACTTGGGTTTTTCATTCAAAGAAGTCATATTCCAGGAACTTCAAGATGATAGCACTTGACCCATATTAGTCCTTTCACTTCATATAGAAACAAGCAGGATTTTTAACATACTAGATTATGTGATTTGTGGAGGATACTGAAAGTGTTGAGAAAATGATTTGTGGTAAATTGGCACCCTCAAAGAACAAATCCCCAGCCTGAGGAATTGGCAGCTCCACATGACAAATCTTTCACTTGAATTGGAAGAGGCAAGGAAAGGCAACCACCACCATGGAAAACAGGTAGAGATCTCTTGCATTCCGTGAGATATGCCTCCTGTGATCAGCAAGAGATTGCTCAGTTCTTCAAGTTGTGTGCAAGATGGGAACTTTGCATTCACTTTTTTCTGTCTGTGTCTGGACATTTTCTAACTTGACTTGGATTCCTAGGATTATTCTTTTTCACCTGGACAGGACTTGGTATAATGAATATAAACTTCTATTTTATATATATCAAATTTTCTTTCCATACATTTGGGCTGCAGACGGAATAATAAACATAATTTTTGTGTCTATCTTCTCACTTGCTTTTCAAATATCCCTTCTGCAAACCAATCTCTCAAACCTATTTCTTTTTTTTTTTTTAACAGACATTCATAAAGACAAAAGGAAAAAAAAACCCTCGAAAAATGAATGAACGTACAATGTACCATTCACAACTGAAATATTTGCTGGGGCATTTTTGAATGCACTCAGCTGTGATAATGGACCATAGCTAGAAAAGAAATTAGCGGTGAAGATTATGTGCAGAAATTCACAATTTATGTGAATAAAAGGGGTAAAAGGGAAGCAACGGAAAGACAAAACTGCCATGTCTTTCCATCCACTCTTATGCAACCTAGATTGGGGAAGAAACCGTGAAGGAAATACATGTTAGAACATATCACCGTTTCACTGGAATCAAAGAAGAGGTGGCAAACGGACAACAAAGCAATCACGTTATCTTAACTGGCCACAAAATCAATCTAGAGATTGCTAAACTTCTAGGAAATGGTGTGTTAATACAGGGCCTTTCTAGAGGCACCTGACAATGAAGAAGCCAAACTGTTTTGCTACCACAAATTGGCTCACAACAGAGAGAAGTTGCATAGGATGGAAAATCACACAAGATAATTTTTTTTTATTTCTTAAAGAAGCACCTCTTTCTCCATATTAAACAAGGAGGGAAGGCTCATGGTCAAGGAAAAGAAAAGAAAAAAAAATCCATGCAACTCCTAATTGTGACAAAATAAAGAGAAGATCAAATGATCAAATAACATCATTCCTATTAACGGTGAATGTAAGCAAAACAGTCTAAACGCTGTTTTGAATGTTGTCCTTAAGGTTTAACAGGGCTTTCCAGGGGCTCCGAAGGGCAGTGAAATTTTTAAAAACTGGGCCTTAAATTATAGAATATTTGTTTAAAAAAAACATGAGAAAGACGAGGAGAACAAAAAGCAGGAGGAAAATGCAGGAAACATCCACAATTACAGACCATTCTGGATAAAACACAGACACGCTGAGCATTGCAAATGAAAAATAAATAGGCATTTGGAAATATTCTACTTTCCCTCTTCTCCATAATCCCTTGACTGGATTTCTGCCCCAGGTCAACTGGATCTGGACTGCAGAAATAGGGTGACTGCTAGATGATGGCAGGGAGTTACAGAACCCCCTAATGCTTTGCTGAGTTTTAGTGTCCTTCCAGATGTTTGCAAGTCCAGATGTGATAGCTCTATTCTGCACTGCACCAAAGCACGAAGAATGGATTCAGGTTTCTGTGGAGAGAGAAATGAAGAACATTTCTTCAATAAGAGCCTCGGTGGTGTACTTAGCTAGTGCACTGCTAAGTGTTTCCACTTAGCTCCTGGTGCCTGCAATTAGTGCAAGTTTGAATCTCACCAGGCTCAAGGTTGACTCAGCCTTCCATCCTTTCGAGGTAGGTAAA
>JANHFM010004594.1:8724-19697 GCA_032468115.1 Grayia smithii | reverse complement strand
AAGCTTCTTTCAGAGGCTTTTTTTCTGAAGCTCTGTTTGGAGGCTTTTTTCTGAAGCTTCTTTCAGAGGCTTTTTTTCTGAAGCTCTGTTTGGAGGTTTTTTTCTGACGCTTCTTTCAGAAGCTTTTTTCAGCCTCTGAAATCTCTGTTTGAGAGGCTGGGTGGGGCTACATTTAGAGTATAAGACGCACCCTGATTTTCACCCTCTTTTTTGGGGGGGAAAGGTACATCTTATACACCAAAAAGTATGATACTTAAGCTCCAGACATCATTTAAAATTTAAAAAGCTAGGGCATGAACTACTAAAGCTTGGTTTTGTGTTATATAGAAATTCAGCATTTCAGATGAAAAATTTAATTTTTATGGGCTAAAATGCTTTCATTTATGTTAAAGAAAGTTTTTCCACTTATGGTCAAATGAGAATAATATATTTTGGAAAAATTAGTGTCTCCAGTATACTTTCTAAAATTAAAATAGGATAGTTTGGGATAATTTTAATATATCAAATTCAATAGTTAATAGTGATATACCATAACATTTATTTTATGGAAACAATGCATGACAAAGAACTTATTTTTAAAAGTAATTTAGCTACATAGTTATAAGAAATTTCAGTGGTCATACCTATTGTATCGGCTTTACTAAATCTTCGTGTCACTACATTGTTCATATTTCCATTTTCACATAATTTCAATTCTGTCAAATAAACTTCCACCTTGCAGTGCTTGACAAACATACCCTGTTCAACTACCTGGAACATAAGTAGATCAAAACTGAATGGAATATATACATTCCTAAATATATAATACACAATTTTCAGATGTTCAATCTTTATTTTGTAATTAGGTGCTTTATAAGCCATGTAAAGTTGTGAAGATTAGATCAAAATTTTATTTCCACTTTAAACATAATAATGAAACAAACACCCTACTTTTTAAAAAATTACTAAACACACTAGCAACATAAATAGCTTATTGGCACTAGATACCAGCAATATTTTTGAAATTGGATATATTAATTTCATTTTTATTTAGGAAAACAATCGTAACTTTATTCTTCAACATAAATTACTAATAGCCAACAAAACTTGGAAACTGAGGTAAGCAGAATGTTCACAATCACCTCTTGTATATTTCCATCTGATCTTCTATGCTGTTACTGCATAAATCAGCCATGTAGACTGTCCTGAAAATAGCCATCAGCTTGGTATGTGATTCATCAAATAAGGCAAAAAAGGAAGTACCAAATAACTGCTAGAAATCATATGCTATAGCAACAGAATCAATGAATTCTCACTAGGGGGGAAGGGTATATTAATAGAAAAATGTCCTTAGATTTTGAAAGAAAGCTGAATTTAATATATAAAGCTTGAACACCAAATAATATTTATATGTAAGGTTACTGGTCTCCCACTAAGGTTGTATTTTTATAAAAATTTCTTATTATTGCTAAAGTTATAGACCCATGTGCATGCCAGAGTTTCAAAGAAGCATTAAATCTATAGCATCAAATATCATTTTCCTAATGATTTTTATTGTCTTTTTCTTTAAGAAAAAAGTGAAAATATTTACACATTTAGAGGTTTATACCCCATTCCCAACAAGTTGCCATAAGAAGTTATAGAAAAAGTAATTTACATTATAAAACATACTAAATCAGCCACTGTAAATTGTGACATTATGCTTCGGTGAAAAATATCTATGAATTATCTGAAGCCACCACAATCATGTATCACACATACACAAATACTTAAATGGCCTGCAGAAATCTTTAACTTTAGCAGAAATACAATAATCTATAACATTCTCAGTTATGCAGTTTAAAAACTTAGCATTATAGAATACATTACAAAACATAATCTATGTATTATATATTATAAAACAACTTATTTTATAACACTTTATTAAAGATATTAGGATTAAATTATCATTGTCCTCAATAAGCTAAATTATTTCAATTACCATCAAATAATTTCTATATTTTAGCACTGAATTAAACTTCCACAGTTTATATTAAAGTTTTATTATTATATTTTGATCAAGAACTTAAATATGCATATGAACTCACACTTATTTATTTCAATAGAAGAAATATTCACAAACAGACAAAAATGATAAATTATGAGGACCGGTATTTTCATAGCTAAATAAGTACACTTTGTAACATTAATTTTAGCATTTAAATATTCAGTATAAAGAAATACTGATATTTTAACCATATACATTACTTTTCTTCAAAACATATATTTATAAACAAGTATGGATTATTTAGGATTAAGTTAACAATCTTCTTGCAGTGAATTTGGATATTGGCAAAGAGAAGCTACCTCAAGAAATATTCCCTAGGGGAAAAACCCATACATATCTACAAAGAAGAAGATTGAAGAGATATACAAAAGTGGGAGATGTTACAACTAACAGTACAGTCAAATAATTATTTTTAAAAAATGCATCAGCTGTAGCTACTTCAGCTATATATCTTGTTATAAGCAAAAATCAAACGTAAATAACACAGAATGCTCCATAGAGTCTAGCATGCAAAAAGTTAAGTGCAGATTTAAAGGACCAGATAAGAAATATAAACAATAAACTGCAAATTAAGTGAAATTAGCATGCATTACCTATACATTTAGATTAGAACTGGCTTTGCTGTACCAAGGAAAGAACAAATTTAGACTTTATCTGTAGAAGACTGTCAAAGAACAGGTAATGGAAATATTTTAGGATTACTCAAGGAGAAACAAATGACAGTGAGGCTAAGATTTGAGATAACTGATACTTTAATATAAGAAATACTTGCTGCATAGTTCCTTGTTCTGATACTAACAAACAAGAGTTTTGTGAACAGTGAACAAATTTAAATGTTAGTACCAGAACTAGTTAACTCACATAAAGTTCAATGTGGCTTAAGGGAAAAAAACATTTTTGTTCTTTTAGGAGGGTGGGGAGTTGTTATAAACAAAGAATTTCCAAATACTGTTTTTAACATTTCAGTGTTTTACTATAGGAGGTACCTTGCGTGCAATAGGTTCTTGACCTTCCAGAAGAGTATACCAGCTAACTAGTTTGTTCCATCCTTCAGTTGGTAAAAGAATGTAGTCCAGCTCATCAATAAGATGCTCTTTAAGAGATTGACAATCTCCATCTATGAGGAAAAAGTATTCATGTTTACTTATAGCCAATACGGAACATGTGCTAAAATACTGAGATTACAAATGAGAATCTTTAAAAAATGAATATAACTTAGTCTATGATGGAAGTAAGCTGATTTCTGAATTACACTGTCCCCCAAAAGATTTTTTATAAGAGACTCTTAGAAATATACTATTCTACTAATCCAGAATATTTGGTACACAAAGGATAACTATCTATTCAAGTTACTGATACATCAATTTAATCACTACTGTACTTTTTAATCTATTTTAAACTTTTAATTTACTTTTAAGATACTTTCTTCTTTTTTAAACAAATTTCAGAAAATTGAAAGTTTATTGTGCTTTTTCAATACAAAATAATTTGTATTTTTCTCTCTTTGGCAGCAGAAAGTTGCTTTGTGAAAAATTCTGGGATATTTTGAAAATTCTAAAAATATTAGATAATTGCAATTAAATATTCTCTTCTTGTAGGTTTTCATCAAATAATTGAATCCCATGAATTAGGACACAAGCTGTGGAGTCACTAAGAAAACTGCAACAATAAATTATCTTATTAATATACTGAGACACCTCAGAATTTTTTAAAATAGCAAACACAAGTAAATTACCTTTGAGAAGTCCAGAATTATCAATAGGACCAGGATAAACATTCTGATCTCCCATTTGATACTTGTCCCAGCTGTCAAATCCAACATATTTTTTCCACTGTTTGAACCAACGACTATCCACTAAATACCTTCAAAAGAACATGATATATATATATATAATGAAAAAATTTCACAGATCTGCATGATTGTTCACATAGTTTTCCAAACACAGATGTCACTATGTATCAGAACATCTGATTCTAGTATCAAAACTTTGCACATTTTTAATAAATAATTCTGGTGCTATATTTATAGAAATCTATTTAGACATACATTTTTATATCCAAGCAGGATCTTAAGCAAATCCACATTCTGTATTAATTTAAAATAAAGTACTGATATAGGCTATTGCTTCTACTAAATTCCTGCCACAGGTAGCAGCTAAACAAATCCAGAAGTTTGTGTTTCCTAGATAAGTTGCTCAATTGTTTGTTTACTGTGAAAATCTAGGTTCTCTGGATATATTTGAAATCAAACTAAACAGGTTATCCTCACTATTACCATTTGCCATGCCAAAGTTAATTTTTTTTGCTTGCATTATATTGGTTACTTTAATACAATTGGGAATCTGATGAAATGGTTCTATCCTTTTCTGGTTTTCAGAAGCTAACTACTTCTTCCTCTTCTGTCATTTATACTGAGTTCCCATATGGAACGTATTACTCTGTTCTTAAGCCTACTTATTGAAGTGTTTGTGAGGATATGGATCAGCTATTGATGTTCACATTTACTTTTCCTTTTGAATTATGCTATGCCATGGATATGGGGGGATTTGATATGTCTGCTTATTGGAGTTCTTTGGCATTCAAACAAAAATTTCAAGTCAAGCAGAAAAGGAAACAAGAAGCCCAGTAAGACCTGCTAGGACAACTAGTTGGAGTTGTGGCATGAGTGCCTGGAGTTGTGGCAAGAGTTGTGGCATACAACTCTTGCCAGTGACTCCTTAAAGAAGCTCTGCTTTTTTTCTTTCACATTGTAGCTGTGGATCACTGGAAAACATGCACTTTAAGAAGCATCAAGAGGATGCAACGAGATCATCTGGAAAGTGGAATGGCACACTGTCAATCACAATCAAAACAAATATTTCTCTGTGGGAGCCCAGAAAAAAATGCAACTTTTTAAAGGAGGTACCAACAGATATGTTGTGCACACCCATTCCCATTGACCTTTTGACTCTGAATCTGAAGCACAACACATTCCAATTTTCCAAATATTTTTTCCCAAAGCCTGCCATGATTATTTCTGTCTCTCCAATTAGCTACAGTATCATCACTTCAATACCAGATTATTTAGAAATACTGAAGTGAATTTATTCTGCTTTTAAATCTTAGCTACTTTAATTCA
Organism: Grayia smithii; assembly: GCA_032468115.1. Taxonomy (NCBI): domain Eukaryota; kingdom Metazoa; phylum Chordata; class Lepidosauria; order Squamata; family Grayiidae; genus Grayia; species Grayia smithii. Next base: position 14,553 of record JANHFM010004594.1, on the reverse strand, counting down.
AGCTTGTCATTCTGTTATAATTTAAGACTGGAATTTAGATCAATGAAATAAATTACTTTTCAATTAAGGATTAGGGTTATGATTAAACAGTTTAAAGAAATAAAGCATTTAGAAGATACATTAAAGATACAAATTGAAGTGTATTACAGGTAAATTGTCTAAGAGATATTACAAGCAACACCCTTTTTATTTATAATGAAAGAAAACTACATGCCAAACTTGTTAGCATGTGAAGCAATAATAGAATTTAACTTTATAAAATTATAATATCATAGCTGGAATGAGAGAAAATATTGAAAACTAATAAGGCAAGATCATATTATTTCTCTTATTATTCTAATGATCACAATTGCTAATATTACAGTAATTCTAAATATTGGCAATTAAGGTTTAGCTCCAAAACATCAGTTTCCAAATCTAATGGCAATATAAGTGAAAAAGCACATTAGCTGAAGTTTTTTAAAAAAATCCTCCAGAGAGATCCAAATTTGACATAGAAACAATCTGTATATTGTAAAACATAACTAAAATTTAAAAATTTTAAATCTTTGAGTCTTTAATAACAAGTAAATGTAGTTATAATTATGAACTACCTTAACCATGGGGATAATTTCAGTAAGTAGGGAATACAACATATCGTATACTGCTGGAAACAAGATAAAATTGTTTAAAGTATATTTCAAAGTACATATGCATGTGGAGTACAAAATGAACCACAACAAAAATATTGCAGGGTATTGAATTTTCTAAATAATCTCCTAGGCTAAAATCTTGTATGGTTATCAGGAAATAAAACCGAATACTGTTGTATGCCATTCTAAACTTTTGGAAGAAATGTTAATAGAAAGAATGCTGTATTCTTCTTCCTCAGATAGAATCTGTGCAGTTATCTCCGCCCAAAACTCTCATTTATAAAAGTTGGATTAAATTGTGATTTACAGTCTTAGTATATGGTCACAATTTAAAGCCTATTTCCTTTCCCATCAGCAATTTTATATATGAGCGGTGTATAGCACACTTTTAAATTCAACATGTAAGAACAGAAAGCCAAATTGTTTAACAATTGTTTGCATTGGTGAAAGTATATACTTGACATTAAATCCTGTTAGAATTGTCCAGATTAACATTTAAAAATAATGCTCTAATTTCAAAATCTGTTACTGAAAGGTGAAATTCATAGAACATATTTCCAAGTATATGATTAGATTGTAACACCAAAATAACTTTCAAAAGCTGATTCATGTACCTGATGGATCTGCTCATCTGCATGTGATTCACCACCCAGAATCAATGGCAATGGAAGGCAAACTGGCATTTTTACTTATTGCTATTTCTCTACTGGGTGTACTTCCTATTGCCACAATACGTATACTCATTAAGTGAATTCCAAGCCAACTTGGCCTCATTGAATGCTGCAAAATCAATAATTGTATGGTGCAGGACTATACAACTTTTGCTGGTTTAAGGACTGCAGCAAGGTTTCTGTAGATACAGAGGGCTGTACTCTGAAAGTAGCCAGGTTCATACGTTCATACGTAGCCCATTTTGGGAGGGCTTCAGGAATGTTAAGAAGTGAAATATGTATTTCACGAAGACTCAATATGCTCATTTTACAAGTTTAATATCCCTGCAAACCCAAAATGTACACATTTATGAGCCCAGCCTTTCAGAAAAGAGTGCACTTGAAGCTGCAAAAGAAATATTGGTGAGTCTCCAGTTTGCACTTTTTCAATTCCTGGTTCAGAAACCAATGAATGAAAGATTAGGACCGAGTGTGCACAATCTACTGTTTTCCTCCCATCTCTGAGGAAAATATTTATGGTAATGTAAGCTGTACTTAATCCATAAATACCGAAATATTAATCAGCTAAGGTTTAGCATATTAATACAGAAGTTTATAAAATCCAAATTTCAAGTCTTTAATAAAACATTGATATTTATGTATCTAAAATATAAATCAGGGTATGAGATCGAACACCCCTTTTCTTCTCAGCCCCTAAACTGCTCTTAATTTAAAAGACATCTTCTCTGATTTTGGAGTCAGCCTAGACATTATAGAAGGATATACAGTAATTTCCTTTTAGAAACTAAATTAATGGACATGATCAAACTCTGCAGCAATGAATTAACAAAAATACATTAAAGCTTCTTTTCTGGATTGCCCCAGATCTTTTAGCATTTTGGATTATGATATTATTTTAGGTGCTAGAATTTGAGGAGGAAAAATTACTCTTTCTCCAGTTTCTCAGCATCTTTCATAATTTTATAAACCTTCATCTGATCCTCCATTGCTGTTTTACTCCCTTCCTTTCTGCACTCACTGATATGACCATGAAGTTAGCAGAATTCTGAAGGGAGTGGCAGGGGAGGAAGAGCCGAGTATTATGCAAAGAACCGGGTGAGATATAAACCCAAGAAGTGCCCGCAGCTCTCCCATCGACCATCCGTCTAGAGAGACAGGTCTTACCAGGGAAGCTCCTTGGGAAGCTGCTCTGGGAATGAGAAACCTTGCCCGAAATACTCACTCCCGCCGTTCCTCCACCTAGGACGGGTTGCTAGCGACCATTTGAAACAATGGGAGAAAATACCTGGCGGCAGCGGCTACCTTTGCCTCCCCGCAGGTGAGGAGTTATCGCCGTGCCGGCAGGGCGCTGAGGCAAAGCACGTCATAGGAGCCGGAGGAGGTAAAAAGGGTGCCCGAAAATCTGCTCCCGGGATAGAAAGGCGTCTCCCGTGAATGAACAGTGGGCAAGACGGGCAGAGGAGGGCTGCCGCCTCCCTCGCCAAAAGGCGCTCAGGCTGGCACCGCCCGCACCTGTCACCGAAAGGGGCCCTCAAACACCTCCCCCCCCCCGTTCGCCATCCCTTCCTTTTTCCTCACCAGGTGTCGCCCTTGCGGAGAGCCGTCTTGAGCAGCGCCGCAATATCCGAGCGCTGGGTCTCCAGATCCGCCGCGCCTCCCTCCGCCATATCTTCCAGCCCCGGAGCGGCGGCGGCAACAGCTGCGAAAGTGAGGGCAGCAGGCGGAGAGGCGGCGGCAGCGGCGGCTGCAGGAACAGGAGCGGCGGCAGTGGCAGTGGCGGCCCGCGCTGCATGCTGGGAGTGACGCCGCGCGGCGACCGGGGAAACGCCCTCCACGACCCCCTCCCACTTCGGCAAACCCATGGATGGCAGGGGAAGGAGACGAAGAGAACGCGTGAGAATTCGAAACGAGAAGAGCGGCGACTCGGGCGGAGAGCATCCCCAGGCTGCTGGGAGGACTATACGGCTCCAATGAGACTACGCATGCGGTGTTGCGACTAATAAAAGGCAGGGCACAGGTGGAAATGGAAAGAACCTAAAAGGTGGGCAGGGCAAGACACCGCCGACTGAATGTGGTGCGGATTGTTTGCTTTTTCCTGTGTTTGTATTTAGCGGCGTGCAGGATTTCTGCAACGCCAGGCTGTTCAAACCGCCAAGGCGGGTTATAGAGTATTGGCAGGTTCTTTTAATATGTTTATAGTGCGATAAACCTTATTATACTCAATTGCAAGGAGCAGCTTTCTCGGTTCTGGCGCCTTGACAGTTCGTTGAAACTACGGCTACAGGGATTCACCTTAACTGAAGACATCTTCAGAGCCATTGATTATTAATGAGTTGGATTGTAAAATTTGGGTTGCGGACGGTAAATATATAGGGGACGTTGATAAATTAGACGTCAAGATACGAGAATTCTGTAAGGTTAGAATGTAACAGTCTTGGTAATTTAGATAGAGTGTTCTTCTAAACGTAATTTTTCTGAAGCTGTAATAGACTTGAATGCTTCTTTTAACGTGTGAGAAATTATTCCTTGACCAGTAGCTTATATGAATGAGTACTTGATAGACATGCTATTTATTTTCTTTAGTAAGAATACAATCTTCAAATACAATAAGAGTACACAGTAAACTCAGTGAATGTTGTAAGACCGGGATGGCGAACCTATGGCACATGTGCCAGACATGGCATGCAAAGCCCTCTCTGTGGGCAGTTGCCCAAGCCCAGCTCCAATTGCATTTCTCCATCGGGTTTCACTCAAATCAATTCCAAATTCTCACGAAAGAAAAAGATCTCCTGAAGCTGGAATTGATTGAATGAACTTTTTCATTCCCTTGCTTCACAAAGGGGAGACGGGATCCCGTCCTCCTCCTGAAGCCCGTTAGGATGCAGAGCCACAATGCAAGCCTGCTTTGGCTTGGCTTGGCTTGGCTTGGCTTGGCTTGGCTTGGCTTGGCTTGGCTTGGCTTGGCTTGGCTTGGCTTGGCTTGGCTGGGCAAAAAAAAAAGTTTCTTTTCCTGCAGAGCTGCCTTGGGATGTCCCACCTCCCCACCGGCCAGCTGGGCTTCTTCACACACTTGGCTTGGACACCTATTAGCTCCACCCCACCCTCCGTCTCAGCAGGTGACACACAAAAGTCTGGCCAGGCTACTCGAGAGACAGAGTTTTCAGGGGGCCGATCTAGCACCCGGGCTGGCTACAACACAAACTTTCATTCTCGGCTTTGAGAATCCTAGCTGCAATGGGCAGCAAAGCTAGATTTGTCCCCCTGCGCTGATCTGGCAGACAAAACAGGAAAAGGTGGCGGAGAGAAACAGTCCCATTGCCAAGGTATGTGTAGGTCAGAGGGTGAGCAAAAATTCCAACTTCAGCCTCCAGGTGCGGTGCGGGGCTTTGGGCAAAGGCTGGCACCACTGGCTCACTTGGGCACTCTCCCTCCCCAGTCTAGCTTGACACAGGCGGCAGCACAGCTCACATTGCCCTTTCCAAGTCTGATGTCAGTGAAGCTGGGCACTGGTGAGGGCTGGCCTTTGTCTGGCTATCGGGGTGGGTGGGGTGGGGGGAACAGACAGGAGCCTGGGAAGGAAGCCTGCATCAAGCTAGACTGGGAAAGCTGGCTGCAAGAGGAAGAGAAGCCTGGGTCCCCTCGTCCCAAAAGCAGCAACCTTGCACTCTCCCCTCTTTGCTAGCCCCTTTCTTCACACGGGATTGCCACATGAGTGATGTAGAGTTGGCCATGCCCACTCAGTCATATGACACCCACCCAGCCACACTCACCAGGTCATTAGGAAGAACCGGTTGTTAAATTATTTGAATCCCACCACTGGTAGTAAAACCTTATTATTCAGGTTAAATTGCCATATTGGCACTTTGCGATAAATAAGTGGGTTTTGGGTTGCAGTTTGGGCACTTGGTCCCTAAAAGGTTCGCCATCACTGTTCTATGAGATAAACAAAACAGGACAATGGGATAGCCTCTGAAGTTTTCCTTTTAAAATATTATGATTCAAAGGTAAATTAGATTAGATGTTACCAAATTTAATTCACATTTCAAGAAACAAATGTTTGGAGAGCTTAGGCAGTGAGTTGTCCTGTCCTGAACAATCCTGGAGAAGGTTGAGGCTGCTGCAAGATTGGTTGCTGTGAATTCGAGGGCTATTGACAGAGACACCTACCACCTGCTGATCTCCACTGCCTAGAACTGCCCAGAACCACGATGCTCAGAGGCCAAAAATGGTGTGTGTGGAGGTCAAAAATGCAACGCACGGAGGCGGCAATCTGTGGCAATCCCTGCAGCCTGTGTTCTGACCTAGGCTTGCCCAGCAGCATGAAGCCGAGGACTCGTCCCGATAAACCCCTTTTATTTAATTTACAGTGAATTCCTCTCCAGCTAAGTCTTTCCTCTCCCACAGTCTTTCAAGATAGTTGACAATTACCGAGCTTTTATCAGGCCTGGATGTAGAGAGTTTTCTTCAGCTTGGAAGGCAAACTTTCCTCGCTAACAAGGAAATTTTCTCTCAGGGGAACAATTTCG
>JANHFM010004593.1:51833-71854 GCA_032468115.1 Grayia smithii | reverse complement strand
AGTCAGCTTATTGCCCCCAACAATCTGGGTCCTCAGTTTACCTACCTCGAAAGGATGGAAGGCTGAGTAAACCTTGACTTTGGGACAAAGTCACGGAAATACAGCACTTTCTGGTCTTCTTGCCTTTGCAGTGGCTCATCTGGAAAAGAACTCTTTTCTCCAAGAGGCATTGAGGGGCAAGGTTACCATAGAAATGATTATATCACCCTAGTGAGATAAATAATCTGTAAGGTTTGTTTTTTTAAGATAGAAGGAGAGAGATGGCATCTGTCAAGGTAAAAAATTGTTAAAGCAAGTTGAGAGTTAGATGTTGCAGTGGAGAAAACTTTAAGTAGCTGTATGTTTATACCAAACTCAGTAAATGATTTGACCAAAGCTGAATTAAAAGCTTTGTTCATATGTTATATTCTGGTTATATCAATATTGTAATTTAAAATTTATCATTGGATAAATCTTTCCATTTTCTGCATAGTCCGATGCTGGGGGAAAAAAGACAATAGTTTAAAAATTGATTTTTAAAAATGCAGGGTTAGTAGGTTATAGTCAGGCTTTGCAATTTAAACACCCGCCCATCAAGCTTCCAAGTGATTTGATCAGTGATATTATGATGATATGAACAACTGAACTGAATAATAGCCCTTTGAGGGATTTAGGGAGGGGAGTGAAATATATAATCATCATTTTGTCCTGGTTTGATCATTTGGAACTTGACCCTTTCAGGGCCTTACAGCATGCTTCTTTCCTCCTCATCTTGTCGCTCCCAAAGTGGAGAAAAAAATCAGCCTGATTGTACAGAGAGAAGAATGAAATAATGAAGTGAGTGGCTTAAATTTCTGCAAAACTTTAGCCACCAAATTTGTCATCCCTAAAGGAACTAAAAACATGCTATAGAAATCAGCCTTGCCCATTCTGAGGGACACAAAAAGGTTCTGGAAACTCTATATGTGGTGTAAATTGCTCCTACTTAATCTAGATCCATGTATCAATCTATATTTTACATTTTCACAGGTGTCCCTTTTGCATTTATTCTACAAACCGTCCAGCAGCAATGGAATGCCATTTGAAAACCCACTACAAAATGGAGTACAAGTGCCGGATCTGCCAAGCAGTGAAAGCCAATCAGCTCGAGCTGGAAATGCATGTTCGAGAGCATCGCCTTGGCAACCACTACAAGTGCGATCAGTGTGGCTATCTTTCAAAGACTGCCAACAAGCTGATAGAGCATGTGCGTGTGCATACAGGGGAACGCCCTTTTCACTGTGACCAGTGCAGCTACAGCTGCAAACGCAAAGACAATCTCAACCTGCACAAGAAACTCAAGCATGCGCCCCGGCAGACCTTTAGCTGCGAAGAGTGCCTCTTCAAGACCACCCACCCGTTTGTCTTCAGCCGCCATGTGAAGAAACATCAAAATGGAGACTGCTCTGAAGAGGAAAAAAGGGGGCAGGGTGTGAATTCCACGGAAGCCAGCCCTCTGCTCATGGCCAACAGTTCCCGCAGCCTCTTGTCCCCTCTGTCAATGATGTCAGCCTCCCATGCTTTACAGACAGTGGCCATGTCAGCTGCTCAAAGTGGCGGGACAGAACCAAACCTGGCGCTGAGGGCCTTGACCATAAACGGCACTTCCCTGTGCTTTGATAAATACCGGAACTCTGAGTTTGCCCACCTCATTCCCTTGACCATGTTTTTCCCCAAAAACCACTTTGAAATCACATTCCATTCACCTCAACCACAGACCCTACGCTTGGATGACACTTCGCCGAAGCACTCCTTCCTTGCCTATCTTGGACTAACAGAAAGAGCAGAAGCTCTTTAGGACAGCCTCCTCTGTACCAAAAATCCTCCACACCGCACCCCTGACACATCCACCAGACTCCAAGCAGGTTTTATTTCAAACCATAGATCCCAAGAGTTTGGCTGCCCAACCAATTGTATAATATATCATTAGTGGTAAGTTACAGCAAAGAAAATGGTACCACTCGTCTCCTTAATACATGGCCATGAAGGCTGCTTTGTTAAACCGTTCAGACAGACGACCTCCTGCATATTTCTACTTTCAGAGGCATGTTTCCATACTCTCACCTGAGAAACATTTTTGTCTCTTTTAAGCTGAACAAGAGTGTCCTTAATGGCAGTCAGCACTAGCTAAGATGACCCTTTGATGCATTTGACTTTGGGTTGTGAATCTGAGCGTTTCTAAAAAAAAGAGTCTGTGTGCCATGGCATTGCTTTTGCACATCCTTTTGTACTGGCTTATTTAATATGAACTTAAGCTGCCTTATGCTGCATCAGTCCATCAAACCCAGTGTTGTCTATTTTGATTGACACCAGTTCTCCAGGGTAGAAGTCATTTCTAGCAGCTGCTTCCTGAGATTTCTTAACTAGACATGCTGGTGGCTGAATCTGGGATCTTGATACGTACAAAGCATGTGCTCTACCACTGAGCTGTAGCCCCTGTGAAACATTGCAGTCATTCAGGCTTGCTCACCTTGCCTGCTTCTCTTTTACTGCTCAGTTATGGAATGTAAGAACAGCAATCAAGAAGAACTAGCATGGCAGTCAGTCCTGCTGGGAATTTGCTATGTTAATAGTGGGCTAGGTTAATCTCACATCTTAGAGTTTGATGATCATGGCAAAAGCAGAAGAGGGGAAATTACTTTAGCCTTGCAAGGTGATGCTATTTCTTATAGTAACTTTTTTCTTACATGGAGATATTCTGTATGGCCAGTGCATGTACACATGTAATATGAAGGGCTTTTCTCTGTGTACACATTTGGGTAGCCAAGTTTTCACTCCTGCTGCTCTGTGGAATTATTTATGTTCTGACCCTTCCCAGCAAAGAAAACACTCCTATTACTCTTGAAATAATACAGTCAATGTGATTATCTCTATGAAGGAAAAAAGATAATGTTTAAAGGAGTCCTGAATACATAACAGTGATGTATGAGAAGGCAGCTAGATTTATAAACAACAAATGTGTTGCATAGATGCTCCCAATTTGATTGTTTGGTTACATTCATGTGACTTGGTCCTTTTTGAAAATACTTTTGGATACAAATACCAAGAGCAAGGTACATACGATAAGGCATTTGTTTTAGACTGGACATAACACATTACATTTAAATTGCTGCTTTCCTTGGTCAGATAACTGGAGGCAGAAACCTGATCATTTTGCCAACTTGCTTCTTCTAGTCAACCAAGAAAAATATCTGATTCGAAAATATGTGCACTATTCAAATTTGACCAAGGCGACTACAGAAAAATATAGCAAACAGCCCTCAGGCCACAAAATCATATCGACACATTCTCAGTTGTTCTGAATGCAGTGGTTAGCTTAGATTGTGAGGGCAAGGATGCACATTTAGAAGTGATTAAATCCAGAAGAAGGAATTTTTAAAAGGAAGGATTTTTCAAATTCTGGGCATTAGGGCTCAGACTAAATAAAGGCAGGTTTTGCACAGTGGTTGAGTCTTGCACTAGTATGTTTCTCACTAGCAAAAAAAAAAGTAAAAGTAAGAAACATATCAAAGATAATGTTTCTTTTTTTTACGGAAAAATATCATGTACTTTTGAAAAGTAAGTGCAAGTTCTTTCAAATGGAAGGAGAAAAAGGTGCTGTTTAATTATAGAATTCTCTTTTATATGTCCAACTATTCAGCTATACTGGCAACTTTGTGTTCTATCCCCTTCACGTTATTTGTATTCCTTTATAACATTTGCTAATGCTTACTCAAGTATACTCTTCTAGGAAGGTAACTTTATATTTTCTTAAGGCTCTTATTTTTAGTCATTAAAATGACATAAATATTGCACTTTACTGCAGTAGAAGCAAATGTAGCATTCCTAGTGGTTGATCTAAAATATTAACATTTCCTAAGATTTTTTTTAATTGCCCATGCACTGAACATTTATTATAAATCACTATCATAAATGTTTTCCCCAAGAAATATGAGGGAGGGAGGGTGTTCAAAGATCTTACATCAGAGAATAAGAAAGGAAAAAGCCTAAATACTAGCCATTTATAACACTGAAGTACCATAAGCATAGTCAAAATAATGAAAGTTCATGAAGAAGTCTAACCAACATAGGGCCTTATCTGGCTAATTTACGGTAAAATAAGTCATTGTTTTAAATCTCCTAAGAAAAATTTTGGGACCCTGTTTATTGCACTAAATTCTGATGAAAAATACTTTCAGAAATTTTGGGAACTATTCATCAAAAGGATGATTAAGATAAGATTGATGTAATGTGATGAACTAACTATGACATTGCAATGCCACCTCAAATACTGTGTAATAGCATCACTTCTTGAAGCCTTCCTCAGCTGTTCATCATGCTGACAGAGGCTGCTTTGTTGTGGAAACCCAATGCACCCTGAAGACATAAAATAGAGGAAGGCTGAGTTTCTGATCCTGTTCCCATGATATGATTAACCTCATCCATGTGCCAAGTTATAGTTACCATCCATTGTGTGCAAGCAACAATCAAGGATGGATTGGTCCTTGAGATGGGAGCCAATGTTTTAAATTTGGCCCCTATTGAGGGGGTCAGAAGACTATTATTTTCTGCTTTTCCTTTTTTCTCACATCAGAGTGAAAAAATAAATTCCGAGAAGGGTGTTTTTATCCATTTCCTACTTGTGATTTTTTTCCCCTGCAGTGCAGTCGCAAGAGGGTGGAAACCAAATCAGCCATATAGATGGAATGTCTAGGGGAAAAAACCCTTCACAGGTCTCTCTAGAATTTCATCCTACCCTACGCAAAATCAATGTTACGCCCATGGCCAATGACAACATGGCTAACCAGAGGGATTTAATTTATTCTTTGCAAACTTGTTTATGGCTAGTTCTAAGTCCCTCGTGTCTGGTTGCTATCTCAGTTAACTCATAAATTAATCCTGTTGGCTAGATAGGTGTCATGGGGAAAGGGCCATTAATAACCCCCTCCTTTACTTGTTTCCAGTGATGCACATCTTGGGGAATAGGGTTCCTGCTCACCCTAACAACCTCATGACTCCTGAAGCCTGGCAACAGAAGATTAGTAAATGGGATGTGATCTGGAATGTGAAAGCTACATAGTACTCTGCCATATGGAAGTAGAGCAGTGGCAGATCCAGCTGTGCAACAGTAATGGTGTTCTAATAGTACAGGTGGGATTTTGCAATAAACAAATGATCCGGCCAATTTCTCTTACCCCAGAATGTGGCTGCAATAGCATTGCCAAATAGTGAATAACAGTTCAAGCTCAATTATCTAATCTGGCCTCCCCCAACCCAGTACCTTCCATGCATGTTGGATTACAGCTTTCTTCCATCCCAGACAGCATACTTTGGCTGCGATTAAAGTTATGCATCAGTTCATGTGGATAGTACCAGACTGAAGCAACCTAAGCTCTGGAGGTTTGGGAAATTTGTTTTGGGAGTAATCTTGAAGCAATTATTCAGCTACAGTTGCTGTTAAAGTATAAGCTTCATAAATCTCTTCAACTGATGATTTTGGAAGAAATAAAGTTAATGCCACGCTCATTAGGGAGCATAATTTAGAATGCTAACAATTTGTGGCCCCAAAAAATGGAGATTTCTTCCTACAAGTGGCTACTGCAGTTAACTACATATATTCAAGGTGTTTTAAGATAACTTCCAAACAACCAGCCACCCTATAAAAAGAAAAAATATAAGTATTGTGACAGCAAGTAAGCTACGCATGCATAGGAATGTTATAAACATTTTTTTTCTGTAAACCAAATAGTGCAATATACATAGGGGATTTCAAGGAATGAGAGTATTATGATGCTATGAGCAATTTAATGCCTTGGGTTTAACCAGTTTCCTTTTGTATTTGTTTGTCATAGTAATGCTTAATGTAATTGGGCAGCTTTATTTAGCACTTTGACCACTGAATTATTTCTGGAAAGTTAATTATGCATTGTTTCTGTTTTAAGAGGAAAAAAAGAATTTGAGGTGTTTTTATTTTTTTAAGAAAAAATATGCAGTATTTATCAAAGCCCTTGCATACCCAAGAATTGGTTTGCTGTTTGACACTAAAACTAGGAATGCTCACTAATATACCTTTTGCTTGTTAAAAAAAATCTTAATGTTTGTACCAACAGTTCACTTTGTACCTGTTTCTCCCCACTATGCACTCCTTAAAATAGGCTGGCTTATTGTTTTCAATTGGTTAGATTCTCAGCACCTTTCTTGCTTTCCCTTTTTCTTTTAATTTGCTGTATCATATTCAAATATCACACTGTCAAGGTTTGTGTACATTAATGGAAATTTGTAATGTATAAAGCTTTTTTTGCATTATAAGGCTGTACAGGGTCATTTTGACAGTAATTAGTATATTTCTCTGCATCTTACGTTGCATTGCCAATTTCTAGTGTATCCAGTTTGGAAGTATATATACTCAAATTAAAGCAAAGTTGTCTATACTCTGCCACCAGCTTTGTCTTTCTTTCAGCATTGTTTTATTATTTAATGTATAGAGACTTATTCTACTTTCCATAATAAAGTTGTACTTATGCTTCCAACTCCTTAGTTCAGATCAAAGTAGATTAGTGAAGGCTGTTGCTGTCTTGTTCTGTTATTTTTTTTAATTTTATGCACAATTTAATCTATAAAGTCCTGTTGTTTGAATGTCACTGGGCAGCAGAAGAGATCTGAGGGGGGTCAGAATGGAGCTATAGATTATGTTATAACTAAATGACCAAAGTTGCCTGCTGGTACCTCTTTTGGCAACTGTCCACAAAGTTCTGTTCTCCACCTGAATATAAAATTAGAGGGTTTCTTTCAGTGGTGGAATTAAAAAAAAATTACTACTGGTTCTGTGGGTGTGGTGTGATGTGGCTTGGTGGATATGGCAGGGGAGGGATATTGCAAAATCTCCATTCCCACCCCACTCTGGGGCCAGCCAGAGGTGGTATTTGATGATTCTCCAAACTACTCAAAATTTCCACTACCGGTTCTCCAGAACCTGCTGAATAGCATCCCTGGTTTCTTTAGTATTTTTTAAAATAAAATGTATAATATAATGTATGGGAAGCTAGCATGCTGTAAAAGAATAAAAAATAATAAAATAAAAATAATACTAATGTTTGACTATAAAAAAGACTCACCTGCCCAAGAGAACAGGATGGAAGGAAACAAACTAACCAGTTTGACCTATGGTGAAGGTAAATGGTGTGATTGACTATACCCATAATGTCTGTCATTGGCTGAGAATATTCCTAGCAAATATCCCAAATTCAAAATGTACCTAAAAGAAACTCTGAATTTAGGATCACCTGACTTTTCACATTATACATATTATTTTTTGTTTATGTCATTTTATTTAGGATGTAATCCTGCAAGAATATTCCTTAAAAATATGACTGGAGGACTTATTCCTGTAAATCTGTGACTATACAATACAGATACTGTAGAATCTCCTTTTTTTCTTGGCTTTCCATGAAATAGGCGATGTAGAAATAGGCGATGTAGAAAAATTCGGAAAAATTCTTCTCCAAGTGTTTAGGTCCTGCAATGATAAATTGAATAATAGCTTTATCTTGCTATACAGGGAACAAGCAGTTGGAAAAATCAAACACCAACAACCCATTCAGGAGGTGGCTTTCCCAGTCCTAGGAGAGTTTCCCAAAAAGGAGAAGACAGTTTTTATTTATTCTTTCAGGTTTTTATCTTTTCTGAAGCTGCTGAGAGTTGTAGTTCAACTTAATCTGAAGACTAGAAGTTCCTCTCTCCTGATCTGAATCATACAAGATAATATTTTTCCAGGATATTTTTGCCAAGAGATTCCATTGGTAGAATAAAAGCAGCAAGAATAAATGAGCATTCTTGTGTGCTGCCTTGCTAGATAATTATTTTTTTAAAAAAAATCGACTCTATTAACCCTAATTGTAGCTGTCAAGATTTGGTACATAGGAAAAGATGATTTTAATGATTCATATCTTATTTTCTGTTAGTTTAAATTTAAAAACAAAACCCTGATGAGATCTGTTGAAGGCTTTATGTATATCTAACATTGTAAGGGCAAGAGATCTGTCATTAACCCTGCAGTAATAGATAACTCTAAGAATGAGTCTGATGTAATCTGAGAATTATACTTTATTGGATATTAACTCTAGCAGTTCAAACAGCTGAGGTAATTTTAAAGTCTAATTTTCCTACATGATTTCCATGAACTATGGAGGCATTGCTAGTGTATAAACCCTGGAGATTCTGGAGACCTGACAAAGGTTGGTGACGAATTCTGTCTAACTTGTTGATGGATACTTGACTTTAGAATATTACACCATTCTTATTCCATAAAGATATGGGGTGGGGGAGGATGTCACTGGAACTATAGTGCCTGCTCTAATAACGACTGGAGTTTTGCATCTGTTTGTGGTGCTTCCTTCCTAGAATATTACAGTTTCTAAAAGTTTATTGATCCCGTAAATGGAATCAATTTCTACTTTGTCTAAATATGCATCCCTACAGTTCTTCAGCATGGTAGCATGAAAATGCTGCTATGCAGTGCAGGAGCCAACAGAAAACTGCTAGCTTATTGAAAGGGCTGGCCACACTTCCCAAAGCAATTATGCCTTAGCTAGGAAGCAGAATAGGAGTGGACTGGGAAGTGCCTTCTTTGGCACCAGTAGCTGGCAACAGAAGACATGGAGTGTCCATGGAGACTGGAGTGTTCATTCTGTGGGATTAGGAGTTTGGCACCAAAGGAACTGTTCCCTTTCATTTCTCTCCTGCCTTCTGCCCTCTGTTCCCTGCTTCTCATGCCAACTGGCTAGAGAGGGAGTAGGAAAAGGTGACCTGTTTTCCCCTTTTCTCTCCACCTCTTTACACAGGCAGAGAAAAAAGTAAAGGGGTTTTTAATGGTTTTTAATGGTTTGTATTGCTTATATAATCTTGCTTGATGGCAATAGCTAGCCTCATCTCCATGCAAAACTAAAGCATAAGGTTGATGCTAAACACTTTTAAGGGAAATCAAAGCAGTGAGTTTTTTTTGCAGGCTGATAGAGCTCTGAATTGCCACAATAATAGGAAGTAGACAATTGAACAACTACCCTTGCATTAATTTCCTTTTGGATCTTAAAACAATGCATTGGGGCCAATACATCTTAAATATTTGTCCCCTTTTATTTCTTTACTTCTAACTTATCTCTGACATCATTATTATGCAGATTTTTTTTCTCATTCATGCAATCCATCATTTTGTGAATACAATTTGGAACCTGATTTGCATTTGAGCAACACCGGGATTATAAAATAAGAGAGTTATACTTGCAAGAACCCATGCAATATATGAAGCTCCCTTCTGAATGTTTATCTTGTCTCTCATGAAATCAGGAGTTGCATACACTTCAACCTCACTTATGGCTAAGTGGATTTTGCTTGCTTTTATGAGATGCATCTCTTGAAAGTCCTCTTTTTTATTTAAGAACCCTAGGCTTTCCTGAATTTTGCATAGTAAGATTGCAGATAATTCTGTTACTGCTTTTAGCACATTTGCATATTTTTATTTTTAGAGAATTTTCTAAAAAACATATTTTATTAGCTTTCAAGGTAGAATAGCCTACCAGTTTTTAAATCCAGATTTTAGAAAAATAAAATTTGCACTTCTCAAGTTGACTTTTAACCCAATGATTCATCCTCCGAAGGAATTTATCATAGGAGTTTTTACAGGAATTCTTGGGCTGTCTTGAAAAGGCACTAACAATGTGCCACTGCATGTTACTGTACATTGGAGATTGAGATCCTATGGTCCTGCAAAGGTAGCCTGAACTGTACTCCCAACAGCTGAACCAGCATGCAAAGTGTAAAGGAATGTGAAGAATTGCAGTTCAGCAACACCTAGAACAGGGGTCTCCAACTTTGGCAACTTTAAGACTTGTGGACAACTCTGGGAGTTGAAGTCCACAAGTCTTAAAAGTTGCCAAGGTTGGAGATCTCTGACCTAGAAAACCACAATTTAACTACTACTGCTCTGCTTGCTATGAAAGTGATTCAGAAAGTGAGTTTTGGACACAGTATTTCTCTGCTGTTCATTACAATCAGTCTGGTGGAAAGAATCTAGGAAAACAACCTGCTGTTATTTTAAGGAACATGCAAATTAACGTTAACATGATTTTTTTAAAAATCAGACTCAACATAAAAGCCTGTGAAAAGTTAGTGATTTAACAATAGAAGAAATTGGCTCAAGCAAGGTCTAAAGTGCTTCTTCCAAATTCTTTTCCAAGTACTGATAGCCCTCAACTTATGACCACAATTGAGCCCAGAATTTATTCTGCTAGTTTTGCCCCATTTTATGACTTTTCTTGCCAAATTTGTTAAGTGAATCACTGCAGTTGTTAATTTAATAACACTGTTGTTAAGTGAATTTGGTCTCCCCATTGACTTTGCTGGTCAGAAGGTGACAGACGATAATCACATAACCCCTGGACACTGCAACTGTCATAAATATGAGCCAATTTACAAGCATACAAATAAAAATCACATGACCATGGCAGGGGTGGGTTCTACTTACCTGTCCTACTGGTTCTAAAGGTGCCCGCGCTTTGCGTGTGGTCGGGGCGCGCGGAGCGCACGTCCGGCGCACATGCATGCTTTGCGCACATGCTGAACAGGTGCTCCGGCACAGCTTTTTTTGACCAAAAAAGGTCAAAAAAAGTTTTCTGCGCGCAAGCGCGCTCCACGCACTCCACGACTGGGCCGGTAAGTACGGGCGTGCGGGGGGGCGCAGTCCGGGACGCGTAGAACCGGTTCGGTGACATCACAGCGTCACCGCTACCGGATCGCGTGAACCGGACCGAACCGAGGGCAACCCACCACTGAACCATGGGGATACTGCAATGGTCTTAAGTGTGAAAATGGTCATAAGTCACTTTTTTCTGTGCCATTGTAACTGAACAGTCATTAAATGAACTGTTGTAAGTCAAGGACTACCTGTATTTGAAGCCTCTATTGATTTCCTTCCTCACACCATACTTACTCTATTATTTGCTTTTTCAATCAATTCTTCCCCCTACACCCCACATATGTAAACATTTTGCATTTTACATCAAGCAGTCTCAAGCAGTCACACTGAACATGATTATTCACTTTTTTTTAATGCCAGAAAGGGCATTTACAGTAACTTCAAAAAGGAATTTCTTTAACTGAAGTATTCATAGAGAAAAATCATAGTTGAGGTTAAGTGACAAATGTGAGGACAGAGCTTTACTCTTCATTATTTAAACAAAGACACACAACAAAAATATTTAACCCTTATTTTGCTTAATCTGCACTAGATTGCTGAATGTTATATTTGTAATAGAAATCAAATAAATTCATACTTTTAATTTCTTTGTTTAATCAGGCAACAAGACAGTAGTGGCAAGTGGCTATCCTTTATTGCATATTACTTAAAAAGACACTTTGAAATGTTTTATTTCTGTAACCAGGCCATTTGGGGTACAAGAGGGATTGTGGAGATAGACTGGGCCTTCTTATCCCCACCTATGCATCTTCATCTAGGTTGGAGTGCTCACCATGTAATGTCATGTATTTCTGTTCTCCTTGACTAATGAAGGAGAGTTTGGCCATCCTATATACCTGTGAAAAGTAAAGCTTCTGAAACCACCTACACATTTGGAAGATACAGACAATGACCTCTGACTCTCCTTTTGATAAAATTGTACTGACTTTTATTCAATTAGTGACCAAGGAACCTAAAGGCCTTATCTATTTCTGTACTGTCTGGATGCATGGAAACTTCAAGTCCCAAATCGCCAACAAGCATGAAGGCTTATGTTGAAAAACCTACAAAAGGAAATTTGATGTGCTATTTCTGTTTTTCCAATCCTTTCTGTAGAACCTGGGAGAGGATTCTTCTTCCCCTCCAAAGTGGGAAAAGCTGAATGTCCCTGCCACCATGTATGGAGCAAGCAGACGTTATTCCACAATAATGGAGAGTTGCAATCACATGATTAAAAAAAAGCTTCTTTTCCTTCACACATGAATGGGGTCTGTAAATTAAATGTGGACTAAAGAGTGGTGTGTGCGCATGTGAAAGAAGTGCTACTTTGTCATTTTTCCTCACATAACGAGATTCCATTTGGGGATATCATAGAAAACACGTTTCACAGAGAACAATTCATACCATCTCCATTCCACCCACCCACCCCCCTTTGAATCCTCTTTCTCCAAAAGTCAGTAACTAATTCTAATTCTAACTAATTCTAACTAATTCTAAGAAAGTAAACAAGCATTCACTCTGGTCTTGGCATTGCGATAGTGAAGATTGAGATTTATTCACTTCTCCATTTCCAACAGCTGCAAGAGAAGAGAAAGAAGGTACTGTTCAGTTTGCAACTTGAATTGTAACTATCTCGTGGAATTCAAAACATAGAAGACAATATGTATGGGATGTCTGGATTTTTTATTATACTGATTCAAATCACTTTTGAAATTTGCTGAGATCTGGAAGGGGGATTCTTTGGTATCTTTGTCATACTTTGATAACCTATTGTGCAATTGAAATTAGAATTAGAGTAACAGAGATGGAAGGGATCTTGGAGGTCTTCTAGTCCAACCCCTCTGCTTAGGCAGGAAACCCTACACCACTTCACACAAATGATTATCCAACATCTTCTTAAAAACTTCCAGTGTTGGAGCATTCACAACTTCTGGAGGCAAGTGGTTCCACTGATTAAGGAAAATTTCTGACAGTTCTAATCAGTTCTAAGTTGCTTCTCTCCTTGATTAGTTTCCACCCATTGCTATTTGTCCTGTCCTTGGGTGCTTTGGAGAATAGTTTGACTGCCTCTTCTTTGTGGTAGCCCCTGAGATATTGGAACACTGATATCATGTCACCTGTTACGTTTGGCCACAGACATGGGACAGAAGAGGTGCGTCTGATTGGTTCCCCCTGCTGGCTGCCAGCCAGTGGGAAATAGATGTCCTATGATTGGCCAAGCAGCTGACAGCTTGGATATAAAAGAGCTGTCAGAATGGGAGAAGCCGCTGGCTTACTCTGATTGTTAGTGTACAGAGCGAGTCACTGTTAGCTGATTATTGTTAGAGAATAAACAGTATTTTAACTGTTACCCTGCCTTGCCTCGATCCTTACCTGCCTTGTTCTGAAAATAGAATATCATCCGTAGTCCTTCTTTTCATTAAATTAGACATACCCAGTTCCTGCAACCGTTCTTCATATGTTTTAGCCTCCAGTCCCCTAATCATCTTTGTTGCTCTTCTTAAGACATGGGAATCATGTCAGTCTTCATATTCTCTATCAGCCCTACACAGAATGCAGGAGCATCTCTGACTCCATCCTTCGGACCCATTGTAGCTACGCTTCATAAAACTTCAGGCAAAAGTAGTTTCAGTCACTTGTAAATTAAGTGATGTCACTACAAACCAGTCAAGTAATAAGAACAGTATTTTTGAAACGTGGCAAGTTTAAATGTGTGGATTTCAACTTACAGAATTCCCCAACCAGCAATTCACACATCTTAAGTCCATACATTTAAACTTGCCAACTTTGAAAACCCCCAATATAGAGCACACACACACACACAAAAGATCATCTTAAAAATCTTTGACTGCAGGGGTCTCCATTTACCAGAAACTGAGTTTTTCCTCTGACATGCCATCCGCTCAGCATATCCTGGCTGCACGCTGATGAAGCAAAGTTTTTGTTCCCAGTTTGTCTCCCTGTCATGAATGAAAAATAATTCTTTAAAATGAAGACATTATCCTGGAAAATACGGTAGAAGAAAGAAACCTCAGACAAGGTGCATTGGAGTGCTCACCCTTTAAACTGGCATAGTTTATCCTCTTGAATTGCCTCAAGTGGTGCTAATGGAGATGCAGCGGCAACTGCATTGTGTTTAATCTAAGAGGGTTGTGTTTTTTTTCCAAAAAGGAAAGAAACAGATGGTAGTGAGCCTCTAAAACTCACATTTTTAAAAAAGAAAAATATCTATTTCTGTCACTGCATGCAGTATTTATGAGATTTTTTTTTGTCCTAGATTGTAAAATAAAGAATCAGGCATTAGTGCAGCATCTGGATAATCTACACTTATTAAAATATCTGCATAAGAAGTTGCTGATAGTTCAGTTTACTTAGTGATGTAGAACATTCATTCTGTACATGCTCAGGGTTATTCTTTATTCCCCTGTTAACAGGACGGGATCAATAGAAGCTCTGCATTCCTCACTTTCTCAAACGAAATGCAACTGCAGTGCTGAAGCTGAAAAAGCAGAACACTGAATGCAAACATTCCCGATTGTTTCCATGTTCAGCTTCCTCCTCACAGAGAGAAAACAGTAATTATTACCCTGGCTGAAACACCCTCTCTCTTGTCAGAATTTAATTTGAAATGCGGCTCACTAAGAACATGGTCTCCATCCTGTTATGCCAGGAATTACATACTGTGCCTTTTTCATTATCGTGTTGTGATATGCAGTACAATATACACGAGCACATAATACATACAAAATACACAATATATACATTAGATATTATATACAATATATATATTATATATATGTATTGTATGTATGTATATATATATATATATATATATATATATATATAAACTTAAGGTAAACCGCTCCAAACTTGATTGCAGAAAATACAACTTCAGCAACAGAGTGGTCAATGCCTGGAATGCACTACCTGAATCTGTGGTTTCTTTCCTAAATCCCAAAACTTTAACCTTAGACTGTCTACTGCAGACCTCACTCCATTCCTAAGAGGCTGTAAGGGGCATGCATAAGAGCACCAGCGTGCTTACTGTCCCTGTCCAAATAATCCTTTTTTACTCTTATTCTTTTCTTGTGTTCTAATTATGTTTATACTTTTACTTGTTATCTTATATACGCTTGACAAATAAATAAATAAAATAAATAAATAAATAAAATGAATACTATGGAAGAGAAGGTTGGGGATAATGCTCAGAGAATAGACTAGAATAACAGAGTTGGAAGGGATCTTGGAGGTCACATGACCCTAGGACACGGCCACCGTCAGTTGCCAGACAGTTTAAGTGACCAAGTGACAGTGACCAAGACGATGCTGCAAATTTCCTAAGTGTAAAAAACAGGTCATCAGTCACTTTGAACGGTCACTAAAGGAACTGTTGCAAGTGAAGGACTACCTGTACATAAATAGAAATGGCAGGACAAGTCTTTGTTTTGAAGCAAGGGCCAAAAGGTTTGTAGATAAGATACGTGAGTGTGTTTTGGGGGGGGGGGGAGAAAGGCATTTCAGGTAATCCTCGATTTACAATAGTTCATTTAGTGACTGTTCAAAGTTACAACAGCATGACAAAAGTGACTTATGACTATTTTTCACACATGACCTTTGTAGTAGCCCCATGATCATGTGATCGAAATTCAGATGCTTGGCAAGTGGTTCACACTAATAGAATAGAATAGAATAGAATAGAATAGAATAGAATAGAATAGAATAGAATAGAATAGAACTATGCTATTCTATTCTATTCTATTCTGTGATCGAATTCTATTCTATTCTATCATGTGATCGAAATTCAGATGCTTGGCAAGTGGTTCACACTTATGACTTAGACTTAGACTAACTTTATTGCCACCTTGAATGTACATTAATTGGCATACATTACAATGAAATTTCATTGCATACAGCTCTCAAAGGGTCACCACCTCCAATATACACTACATTACCATGACAGAATAAATAAACACATACAAATTATGCATATACCCACGACACGAAGAAACAACACAGTCTAGTCTGCATGTATACATGTACATGGCGAGAAAAATGAATTTTGCTATTGTCCCAAGGTCATGTGATCACCTTTTACAACCTTTGGACAAGCAAAGTCAGTGGGGAAACCAGATTCACTTAACAACCAGGTTAATGGCTTATCAATTGTAGTGATTTGCTTAACAATTGTGGCAAGAAAGGTTGTAAAATGGGGGCAAAACTCACTTAACAACAGAAATTTTTGGCTGAATTGTGGTTGTAAGCAGCAGTGAAATCCAGCCGGATCTATCCAGCTCGCGTGAACTGGTAGTGGTGGCAGCAGGAGCTCCGCCCACCCGCCGGGATATCATTACATCCCATTTTTGACCCTCTGCGCATGTGCAGAAGAGGCGCACGTACTCCCATTCCCGAACTGGTAGCAAAGGTAAGTGGATTTCACCGCTGGTTGTAAGTCGAGAACTACCTGTACAATGCCAATCAAGTTCTCCTCCAGAAAATCAAGCCTGCAGCTCCCATACAAAATGAAGGCAATTGATGGACATAAAGGCTACTTCCTGGACATAAAGAAATTAGTGATGGTGACAGGAAAGTATATTTCTGTTTGAAGGACTCCCTCTTTTTTTTTTAACCTTAGAATCATCAGTCGCATGCTAGAATTCCTCTACACCATGTATTTGATGAGGATGCTTTTGAGGTTGCTAGTCCCTCCCCCCCTCCCCCCCCAAGTCTAAGGCAGCAACCTTGGATTACGTAGGCCCGCTTTCCATATTAAATACATTTGAAGATGATTCTACAAACTCAGCATGATGCGACTCTACTTCCAACACGGAAGATGCGGTAAGGCAAACTTGACAAGTGAAATTAATTATTGCATTCCATTAATTTTGAGTCATACGCCCAACCCGTTAAAGCCAAGAGAGCCTTATGGAAAACAAACTCACCACATGGCCTTGAAATGTTAGTTTTGGCCTCTGTCTTCTCCATCCTGCTGGGGTCTTTTTGGACAGACTAACTTCATTGTGGTTTGCTTCTGCTGCTAACATCAGTAGAACATCTGCGGTCTTCCAGGGGGGAAAAAAAGAGAGATCAATTCTTCATCCGACGCTGGTGTGGGAAAAAATAGAGCCTCCTCAGCTACTTAAGACACCGGCGATATCAGTTTCTCATACTCTTATTTTATTCATTTATATCAAAAATGTCATTTTTCTGCATTCTGGCTGAAATATTGTTAAGCACACGATGGCTAAAGTATTCTGTGTGATGGTATTTTTTAATGTATTTATTTATATCCCACCTTTATTATTTTGATAAATAATTCGAGATGGTGGAAACATGCAATACTCCTTCTTCCTCCTACTTTCCACACAACAATAGCCTTATGAGGAGATAGTCTGAGAGAGAGTGACTGGCCTAAAGTCAACCAGTTGACTAAGGAAGGAAGGACTAGAACTCACCGTCTTCTAGTGACTGGCCCAAAGTAACTCAGCCTACTTTCTTTCCTAAAGTGGGATTAGAATTCACAATCTTCTGGCTTCTAGCCTGGCGCCTTAAAAACTAGACCAAACTGGCTCAAGTCCAGTTGCCTCTTGAAAAAGCACCTTTGGGACAACCATGACCTGGATGACTGAGAATCTCCATAGACCTTTAGCCTGGATAATGAATTACAATATTAGAGACAATTGAAGAGAAGAGAAGAGAAACAACTGGAGAACATCACACAATAGAACAACTGTGGCAAAAGAAAGCAAAGATAAAGGAGGCAGTGGTTCGACCCCTCCTCAAGAAGCCAGCCTTGGATCCAGACTCTCTTAACAACTTTCGTCCCATTTCCAACCTTCGCTTTATAGCGAAGGTTGTTGAGTCCGTGGTGGCACAGCAGCTCCCACAATTCCTGGAGGAAGCGGACTATCTAGACCTGTACCAATTGGGTTTCAGGCATGGTCACAGCACAGAATCAGCATTGGACGCCCAGGTGAATGATCTCTGGTGGGCCCAGGATGGTGGTTGTTCCTCCATCCTGGTGCTTCTTGACCTCTCAGCAGCTTTCGATACCATCGACCATGGTATCTTACTGCAGCGACTTCGGGGGTTGGGGGTTGGAGGCACCGTTTTATGGTGGGTCTCCTCCTACCTCTCAGGTCGCTCACAGTTTGTATGGGCAGGGGGTCAGAGGTCCTCCTCGATGCCCCTCTCTTGTGGGGTGCCTCAGGGGTCAGTCCTCTCCCCCCCTTTTCTTTAACATCTACATGAAGCCGCTGGGTGAGATCATTCACAGTTTCGGGGTGAGGTATCATCAGTACGCTGACGATACCCAATTGTACATCTCACCTGGACCAATCCAGGGATGCCCTCTCTGTTCTGTTGCAGTGCCTGGAGGCGATACAGGTCTGGATGAGTAGGAACAGGCTTAAACTCAACCCCTCCAAGACTGAGTGGCTGTGGCTACTGGCATCCCATCGTCTAGAGGCTCCGTCCTTTGCGATTGGAGGGGAGTTATTGACTCCCTCTGATAGGGTGCGCAAGTTGGGTGTCCTCCTGGATGCTTGGCTGTCTTTAGAAGACCACCTGACGGCTGTCACCAGGGGGCCTTCGCCCAGGTTTGCCTGGTGTGACAGTTGTGCCCCTTCCTAGATCGAGATGCCTTTTGCACGGTCACTCATGCCCTGGTCACTTCGTGTCTGGACTACTGGAATGCCCTCTACATGGGGCTGCCCTTGGGTCACATCCAGAGGCTCCAACTGGTCCAGAATGCAGCCGCATGGGTGGTTACAGGAGTTTCCCGTTACTCCTGTGTGACACCTCTCCTGCACGAGCTGCCGGTGGCCCTCTGGATCCGCTTCAAGGTGCTGGTGCTCACCTATAAAGCTCTACATGGCATCAGCCAAGGGTACTTTCAGGACCACCTTCTGCCATCCTCCCAACGCCCCATGCACTCACACAGGGCTGCTCTCCTCAGGGTGCTATTGGCCAGGCAATGTCGGCTGGTGGCTCCCAGGACGAGGGTGTTCTTTGTGGGCGCACCAACCCTCTGGAATGGGTTACCCACTGAGCTTCGGATGGCCCCTGACCTCCGATCCTTCCGCCGTGATCTGAAGAAGTGGCTATTTCAGCAGATCGGCTGACTGATGGAGGTTTTAATTTAATTGTTTTAATTGTGTTTTTACTTTGCTAATTTTTTTTAATTTTGAATTCTAATATTAATTTATTAATTGTTCGTTATGAAGCTTGTGAGCCACCTCGGGAGAAGGGTGGCATATAAATTGAACAAACAAACAAACAAACAAACAAACAAACAAACAAACAATAAATAAATAAATAAATAAATTCAACTGAAATTGTTGTCATTATTTATTTATTTATTATTTCAATTTATATGTCGCCCAACTCCCAAGGGACTATTGAATGTGGTCATTTCAATTTCTGTTTGATTCTCACCTGAATTTTTTGTATGTATTGTTTTTCACTATTATAAAGATGTAATACAATTTCATTTTAATTTCATTTTTCATAATTTGAATATCAGGTGGCAAGTCCCAGCTGATACTGGCTGTGTTTGAAAAAACTAAACAAGACTGGACAGGATGTGAGCAAATAATTCTGCACCCTGCATTCCCTACAATATAAGACACAGGAAATTTGGGGAAAGGGGAGACATTTTGGAAATCACTTCTATATTTCTGCCCCCAAAAAACCCTGCCTTGACTTTTTCATACAGTCAACAGGAGTTGTATTTAATTTAGTGCAATTTTTACTTTTATGTTGCTTTGAAAATGAAGATTAGAAATTTGCAGAGGGAGTGAGAGACAGTGGTCATAATTATTTCTTTAAAAAAGTATTTATTCAAAAGTACAATTATTCTGCAACTTAGATTGGAAAGACTACATGAAAATGGACACTCCTAAAATACACAGAAGAAATTGCAATTCTGTAAAAAAATACCCAAAGAATGAGGAATTTAGTACTTTTCACAGTTCTCCCCAAACAACTTTTCTCTATCCTTATGTCAGGCAAACTGTTTGACATCTGAAAACAAGATCTTTTTGCTTGCAGTCTGTGTCAAAATGATCATAGAAATGGTCTCAATAACTGTAAAATCCATTTACTGCTCTCTCGTGTTTAGCTGTTTGAGTGCCAAAGAGTACCAAAGGAGGGGGGGAACCCAATAATGTAACAAAAAATAATATAGTCTAGGAATGTTCGTAGGTTTGGCGGGGTTCATGCAGGGGTGAAATCCAGCAGGTTCTGACAGGTTCTGGAGAACCGGTAGCAGAAATTTTGAGCAGTTCGGAGAACTGGG